>VZTR01021997.1:85432-99344 GCA_013400775.1 Chaetops frenatus | reverse complement strand
GTCGCTCGCCGCGGCGCGTCATGGCGCGCGGTGAGGTCACGCGGCGGCGACAGGCGGGCGGGGCCGGTGCCCGGCGGGAGCTGCGGCTCCGGGGAGCGCCCTGAGGGGCTGTGCTCTCCTGGCCCCGGCCTGTGCGGGAACCGTGGAGGCACAGAGGTTACTGCCTCTGAAACAACAGGGCTGGTCACATCTCAGTCCTCTCTGTTCCCGGATGACTGACTTCCAGCCCCTCTCCTCTGCCTCTCCTCACTGTGTGCCGCTGCTTCCCTTTATGGTCCGGGGAGTTCAGCTGAAGGCACGCGCTGGTGAGCTTCGTGCCCGTAATTCTCTCGGCACTGTGGTGCTTGAGCACCGTCTTAGCTCTGCCCCTGTGCCTTCGGCGGCGGTCTGCTCCCTGTAACTCTTCACAGCACTGCTGAGGGTAGAGGCCTCTGTGGGAATTGGCAACATCCCGGGCTGTTGGATGGACCCCATGCCTAGGGCTCGTAACAAGGGCTCTGAAAATGTGCGTGTTGGGCGGAGAGAAATAGCAACAATAATAACGCGGCTGCCTCTGCCTGGTGGGCTTTTGTTGTTGTTTGTCCGTGGGGTTGTTCGGGGAGGACGATGATAATGGGGCTCAGGCTGCCCTGTTGACGAGGGGCTGCACTGCCCAGCCTCTCCTCCCAAGGAACTAAAGGCAGGACGAGAGGAACACAGGTCTTAAGCCGCACCAGGGGAGGTTCACACTGGGCATTAGGAAGAATTTCTTCACAGAAGGGGTGCTTAGACATTGGAATGGGCTGCCCAGGGAGGTGGTGGAGTCGCTGTCCCTGGAGGTGTTTAAGGAGAGGCTGGATGTGGCACTCGGTGCCATGGTCTGGTGATGTTGGGTCATAGGCTGGACTCGATGATCTGAGGGGTCTCGTCCAACCTGACTGATTCTGTGATTGTGTGTAGAGCTGTGAGGGCTGCTGCTGGGGCTGGGGCCGGCCCTGACCTGGCCAGCAGCTCCACTCTGGCCGCCTCCGAGGCTGGAAGGCTCCCAGGGGCAGCCCCTACACTGTACTTCCTTAGGAAGTGAGACATAAATAGGAGTGGGAGGAGCGGCTGTGCCTGTCCCCCCACCAAGGCTTTGTTCTGCGGCCGTTCCCACGCAGGGCCCGGCCCCCAGCGCTCCCCTCAGCCCACTCCTGTCCCTGGGACTGCGCCAAGCCCAGGTAGGGCTCGTTCCCCTCTGCAGAGACCGAGCTGCACCATGCTGGATCTGCACAGGGAAGGCGTCTCCTTCCACCCCACAGGTGCATGAGGGCATATTCATGGCTGTCCAGCCCCTGGAAGTTTCTAGGGACACAGGTGTTGCCTCAGTTGGCTCACCAGAGACAAGGCTGGAAGCCTGCAGAATACTGTGTGCAGCCCCGAGAAAAATCTCTCCTGCTCCAGCCTCAGTGGTAAATCTACCCAGGAGGACCAGGCTCAGCCACCCCAGAGATTTACTGGGAGCAGGGACTGTTTGGAGGACTGTTCCCTTCTGGTCTCTGTTCCTGCTGAATTTGAAGCATTGCTGGCTCCGGTGCCATCTCCAGGCTCTCACAGTTCACCTCAGGGCCAGGCCTCATACACAGCACAGCCCTCAGGCCCCCTCTTGCTGCCTCCCCAAAATGGGCAGCCCAGCCCAGCCCCTGCTCTGCAGAGCACAGGGGTCACTCAGAGGCAGAAGGGTCAGTGCAGAGCTGTTTAATCCAGGCCCTGAGGAATCAGGCTCCTGTCTCATTTCTGGCTTGTCACCCAGGTCCCTCCTTGTCTCTGCTTGTTGGCTGTTGTTCTCCTGTGCCCCCCAGGCCTGCGATTATCCAAACCCACGTGCTTGGCTCCCGTCTGGCCCCAAAAATCAGCACTATCAGCACCACTCCCCTCCCTGCAGGACATGTCCCAGCCTGCCGGCCCTACCACAGCTCTCACATCCCAGGAGACACACGGAGCTTGCAGGAGAGGTGGGACAGGGAGCTGGAGAAGGGGGCCAGGACCCCGGAGCAGTGCTGCCGAGGAACTTTCCTGCCGGGGAGCCGCTGCTGCAGCACAAACACACACACACAGGGAGGAGAGATGATATCACGACCTGGCTTTGTGTGAGCTATTTAGGGCCTTTTAATTATTATTATTATTTTTCTTTCCCGTTCCTCCAGCTCTGAACAATGCCCGTCCCGGCGGGGCTGCGGTTCACACCATTGTGTGGGGCTGCCCTGCCTCAGGAAGGGGCAGATCTTTATCACCCCGGGCTGACCATGAGTGAGCTCATGTCGGGTGAGGAAAGCAAAGAACACCTTGCTGGCAGCCTGGAGGTGCCTGCCACGCACCTACCCCCAACCCCTGCGTTTGGGAGAGGCCCTGGGTGCTGGTTTAGCTCCACCAGGTAGTAGGAGCCCACCCAAACCAGCCATGTCCCACCCAGCCCTGGGGGGCTACCAACCAGCAGAAACCAGCCCAGCTGTGGTGCAGCCCCCCAAACTCTGCTGGGGCTGCCTTCTGCCTATCCCTGCTCCCACCTGGGCACAGTGACAGCGGTGGCATTAGTGCCTCTCCCAGTGTTTACCCAGGAACAGGTCTAACCTGCCCACAGCCGTTTGCTTTTCTCGCCAACCCTGTCCAGCCCTAAAACTGTGTCTGTGGGGTGGACAGAGGGAAGCGAGGAGCTGCACCCAGGAACAGGCTGGCACTGCTGAGTGTGTCTCAGTCCCAAGGGAAGGTAGGAAGGAACCCTGTCCCCCAGGATACACCCTGAGTTGCACAGCACAGCTCTGGCTCCCCAGGCACAGCAGGTGACAGGGCTCCTCCTGCACACAGAGGCTTTTTGGGATGATGCTGGTTGGTTTTCCCCCCATATGAGCAGGCATCATCTTCTCCAGGCTCTGTGCCAGTGTGGAAAGAGCCTGGAGCCATCAACCGCTCCCCACAGCACCACACTTGGCCCTGTTATTCACAGAGGGATCCAGCCAGCATCTGGGTGACAGCATGGCCTGGGTGCCACCACCATGCCCCAACCCACGCAGGGACTACAGCCCCCACCTGCTACATCACCTGTAAGAGCAAGGAGGGGGCCAGTGCGTCCCTCACTGCCTGTTTGTGAGGCGACCCTGCAGCCACTGAGGGTGACAAGGACCTGCCCATCCACTCTGGCCAGGGGGACCAGGCTGGCAGCACTGCAAGCCATCCACCAGGGCAAGAGGCTCCCGGGGCCACCAGCAGCACGGGGAGCTGGTACTTGCCCACGGCTGCCCCACGTCCATTACCCTGCCCTCTCTAAGTGGCCGGTGCTTGCCGGGGCACACGGTTCCTCTCGCTGTGGGGTTTGGCCGTCCGTCCCTTCTTGGCCACGTCCACGCCAGCCAGGACCAGCTTGGCCTGGGCCAGTTTGCTCTTGCGGTGGTTGGGGCGGCTGCTGCACCAGAGGCGGGCGCAGTACTCCTCCACCCGCCGCGGGTTTTGGGAGCTGATGAGGTGCATGATGTCCTTGAACCAGGTTTTGGGAGCCTGTGGCACCATCCGGGGCTCGGGGCAGAGCAGGTGTGGGAGCTCGTCCCCTCGCCCCCGGGGGAAGGTGTGTGCCAGCTGCTCGCTGGCGATCACCTCCAGAGCGGTCTTGGCCACCGTCTGGGTGAAGCCGTGCTCCAGCGTTTTGCAGTAGTAGATGCCGGCGTCGTGCCGGTGCAGCTTGCGGAAAAGCAGCCCACGCTCCGTCTGCAGGACCCGCTCATCCGTCTTCACCTGTTGGGCACCGCGAGGTTGGGGGTTCCAGGTCTGTCCCCACATCCCTCCCATGTCCCCACAAGGGGAGCAGGTGCAAGGGAGCCTCACCTCGTCCCGCTGCTCGTCGGGGGGTCTCTGGACAAACCACTGCACGCTGGCCTGTGGGGAGCGGGGCACGCACTCCAGGAAGGTGCTGTTGTCCTCTGCCCCATAAAGCACCTTCTCCTCAACGCTCTCAAAATCATCCACTGGGGCAAAGACAAGCACAGGCTCAGAGGGAGGGCAGAGCCAGGCTTCCACCTGCCCAGATGTCAGGCTCCCTAGGCCACCGTGTGGCTTCATCCCCTTCTCTCCCAATGGACAGGCCCAGCCCCAGCAGCACCCACCTGCTCTTGGGGCATGCCCTGGTCTATGAGATGGGGAGATGAGGGTGCTCACATGGAATGGCCACAAGCCCCTCTGTGTGCTAGGGCTGTGCATGCCAGGACATCTTGGGGCACGTGGAGGAGCCCCTCAGCCCTGAGGCCCCCCAGTCTCTCACCGGTCAGGTTCTGGTCCAGACACTGGTGTGCAGGGTTGCCATGGCGGGCGTTCTGGCGGCGATGGCGGCGCTTGCCGGAGGGCTGGTAGTGTGTGCAGGCAGTGCCATCCCAGGCACAGTAGGGATCCCTGGCCAGGCAGCACTCGGCACAAGCAGTGCCGTAGGACTCACACTGGTGCAGCCGTACCTGGGCCACCCCGAGGCTGGAGCCCACGTAGAGCGTTTGCTAGGGGAACAGCACCAAGGTGGTGATGTTGGCAGCCACTGTGGGCTTGGCGCCTGGGGGCCCAGCCAGGACACCCCAGGGCAAGCATCACATGGCTTTAAGAGGCTGGTGACCACAGCTGATCACCTGCCCAGTTCCCAGCACCGTGGCCGAGCCGCGTCTGTACTCACACGCTTGACGGAAATCTCCATCTGGGTGATGGGCACAGGCATCTGCAGGGGAGGGGAGTGGACGTCAGGCTGGCATCATCCTCACCACAGACAGCCCAGCTTATTCAGAGCCACCAGGGCTTGGCAGAGCATCGGGAATGTTTTGAGGCAGGTGAGAATACCCCCAGCCACCCTCTGTCCTCACAGCCCTGAGCCCTTCCAGTGACTAACAAGGCAGTGACAGCCCCAAGCCTCCATACCCATGTGTGTCCCCAACCTGAGCCCACCCCACTGCCCTCTCCCTTGCAAGTGGGGCAGTAAATGTCACCTTAAAAACATGCAGCTCCTCCAGGATGACTTCCTCAGTTGTGGCTGAACTCGTCTTCTGCAGGACCACCACCTTCAGCACTGAGCCAGCATCTGGGGGCCGAGGAGGATGGAGGTGTGAGCACCCTGCATGACACAGCCCAGGGGCGTGCCCACTGGGAGCTCTGGGGCTCCTCCCAGCACGCTGCTCCTGACGCTCACCTGTCCCGAGGAAGAGGATGTCGTGCTGCCCATCCTCGGCCTCCACCCTGTCCACCACGAGCTGACGCAGCCGGTGGGGCAGGTCGGTCTTCACGAGGAGGGGCCGGCGGTGCCAGGGGTACACGGGCCTGTACATGAGGGGGTGAGCACGGGCAAAGTGCAGCACCTCATCGGGGAAGTCCTTGGTGGTGCCGTACTGCCGCCGGGGCTGGTTGGTGGTCTTGCTGGGACACTGCAGGGACAAGGGGGGACCAGCTCAGCCCAGCCACCCCAGCACCCACCCCTCCTTCCCCCTCCGTCGTCCCTCAGAGCTGGTTTGGGTCCCTCTCTTGCCTTCCAGTTTAAAATCCATCTTTTCAACCCCTTTGCCAGACCTTGGCAAACCACCAGCTGACCTCTCCAGCAGGTGAGAAGATGGGGGATGGCCCCACCACCACCCCAGAAGAGCAGTTGGAGGAGCGGAGGGGACCTGGAGCTCTGGGGAGTCACTCACCACGCCCGGCCGTGGGTAGGGCACCCTGCCCTCGTAGGCAGCCCACTGGTGATGGGGGCTCTCCCGGTGGGCGAAGGGCCCATTGAAGACCTCCCGGATGTCAGCCATGCGGTACACACAGACAGCAGAGCCCCGGAAAACGTGGCTGCAAGGGGACAGAGCGTGGGTTGAGCAGAGCCATGCTTGGCGCTGCTGGCAGTGGGAGCACCAACCACCCTGTACAGAGCAGGGGGGCAGCCAGCAACCCTTGATGACAGTGACAGGGCAGGTCATGGGCAGCTCCAGCTGGATGTCCCCAGAGACTGGAGCTGGACCACCCACCTGACGGTGCTGAAAAGGGCATAGATCTCTGGGCTCTTCCCATCCTTTGTCCTCAGCAAAAAAACATCCTCTGCAATAGAAAGCACATTTTTTTTTTCCTGGAATCCAACTAGCCACCAATTAAGTGACTAGCCCCAGTGAGGTACAGCTCCATGCACCCCTTACCCAGCTCATCGAAGTAGGTGTCGATGCCATCAGGGCCAGGGACAGAGCACACCAGCCGGGCTTTGTTGAAGGTACTCCACTTGTTGACCAGCACCCTCTGGCCACCAGCATCATTCTGCAGGGACAGGGAGCATCAGGGTCACTGCTGTGACTTGGTGCATCCTTGGCCCCCCACAGTCCCCACCAGCATCTTACCACGCAGACACGCCCCACACGGCTGACAATGGCGTGCTCCTTGCTGTCTGCCTCCACCACCTTCTCCGTGAAGAAGAAATAGGCTTTGTCATTGTCCCGGTCGTCGTTGTCTGGGATCAAGTGGGCTGCCACAAATTTGGGATCTACAAGCAAGAGCCGGCCATATCAGGTGGGGAGAGAGGGCACAGCCACCACCTCCAGACCCCCACACCATGCTGAGCTCACCCTCAGACTTTGCTGCCCCGGTGCCTTTCCCTGCTCTTAGCTGGCACGGGGGATGCAGCACCACGGCCATAGATGCTCTGGCCACCACAAGTTTCGTGGTCCCTGGCATTAGCCCTGCTGTGGGGAATGGAGGGGCAGAGGGGAGCTGTTACCGTTGAGTAAGCGCTGGTCCACCTCTGTGCGCAGGGCGGAGTGGGTCCCCATGCTGCGGAAAACACCGGGATCGCGTCCCAAGAAATCTGCGGTGAGGCCGGCGTACAGCTCCCCACCTGCAGAAACACCCAGCTGGCTGGCACGGGGACCATCCCTGGCACACACCCCAGAGGGTCCCAGATCCTGAGGAAGACAACCCACCGATGATGGTGCTGGCAAAAGCACGGCTGGGCTCGTGCGGGCACCTGCCCCGGCCGGTCTCCGTGCTGGCAGGGTCCAGGCTGAAGGTGTGCTGGGGAGGGGAGCAGGCAGGTGAGCCCTGGGCTGTGCCCAGGCATGCAGGGGGCCCTGCCCCACTTGCACCTCACTCAGTGCACCCAAAGGACCATCTGGAAGCAGGATCCATGCTTTTTGAGGCAAGACTGATCCTATGAGGGTGCCCAGCAGCTGAAGGGGACCCACCAGCCCCACTGCTTGCCTGCCTGCCTGGTCAGAGTCATCGTGGTACAGGCAGGGCTCCCACTGCCTAGACAAGGCCAGCCTGTGAGGAGGACTCTGAGGGATGTCCTGCCTGGGAGAGGAGAAAATGCCACGCCTGCCTCAGCCCCTGGCAGGACACCAGCCCCTGGGGACATGTTTGTAAAGGTGATACCAGGGCAGACAGGTGGGAAAGCTGGGCAGGGCGAAGCAGAAGGACAAAGGGACAACATGGAGCTGGTTCCTGACACTCCCCACCACCAGTATTCAGGATAGAGCAAACTCCACATCCAGCATTCCCATGCAGTCCTACAGCCCCTCAGGAGAGAGGCAGGCAATGGGGATCTGCATTCCAGGGTGTCCTGCTGGGGATGCTGCCCTACCTCACCACGGTGCCCCACATAGATGAAGGTGCACATGGGGTGGAAGGCACCCGTCCCGCAGGCCAGCAAGTGTGTCCGGTTGTAGGGATGCAGCACACGGACATAGTTGGCACAGTCAGTCTGGGGGGACAGCAAGGGAGAGGAAGGGTCAGAGGGTATTCATGGCTTGCCCATCCCCAGCCCCCGCCTCTGCCTGGGGCCCTGCGACAGTGGGTGAGCCCCAGCCCTGGCTCCCTGGGCTGCACCCAGGCTCCCTGCCCCCAGCCTGGTGCCAGTGATCTGGGATGGAGCTCGTGCCCACGGACAGGGCTTGTGTGGACTTCATCTGGGTGGTCCCCAGCCCATTGCAACATGGCAGGGCTTTTTACTGGCCCTTCTGCTGCCAAGAGCATCCCAGGGGAACCACATGGGATCCAGCTGTCATCTGGGCATCTCCTGCCCACATGCACCTGTGCACTCACCCTGTCACACAGTCTGTGCTACCCAGGGCAGCAATGTCACCTGCCCTGCAAGCTCCAAACCCTGCCCCAAACCACTGGCGCCCAGGACGTGACCAGATGCAGGGACATCCTTCCCTGTCATGTTCCTGCTTACGCCAGGGATGAAACAAAAGGAGGAAACAGTGGAGACAGACAGAGACCCACAGGCATCCTGGGCTGCCTCCAGAACAGCCCTGGTCGCTGCTGTCTGGAATTGTCCCCTTCTCTGAGGGGACGGCAGCAGTGACATCCTCAGGCCTGGAGACCTGCCACCTCTGACTTTGTGCATTCTCTCCTGGCAGCTCCCATTGGAAAAGGGCTCCCATCCTTCTCCACCATCAGCTTGGCAGTTCCCCCTGGCCAGCGCCAGCCCTGCCTGCCCTCCATTGTCCCCTCCACCACGGGATGCGAGGCCCCTCAGCTGCTGGGAACTCCACTGACGAGCCGCCCCGGGGGTTCCCAGCCTCCTGCTGTTTATTTTCCCTTTGCAAAGAGCCTCTAAAATAGCAAGTGAAAAAAAATATATGTCGAAGCAAAATAAAAAGTTGAGCCTGCCCTGGCTTGGATCAGTCGGTGAGAGCTGGTAAAATAAACACAGAGAGCAGAACATGGACTCCTGGGAGCAATTTGTCTGGGCCAGGGCAGCCTTGGGGACTTTCTCCCCGCCACAGTCCTGTTTCGTATCGGGGCAGGGGGATGCAAAGAGGGGTAAGGTTTAGGGAACAAGGTCACCCAACCTGAGCCAGTTACAGATTTCCCACCATCGGGAACAGCCAGGATGGGCCAGGCAGTGTGGCTGGGGTCTGCAGCACAGCACGGGGGTTTTGCTCCCTCCAAGCCCAGGCCCCGGAGCCCAGCTCTCCCTGCCTGCTCATGCAGCCACGTTGGGACACAGCGGCCACTGCTCTATGGCCACGCTGCTGAGCAGAGCCACCAAGACAGGATTTCCAGAGCCTGGAGCAAGCCTCTTGCAGGGCCAGGATTGGCCACAGACTTCCTGCCTCAGTTTCCCTCATGCACCAGGAGTAACTGGCCCCTGAGCCCCAGGGGCCCATCCCTGGCAGGTGACATGGCACAGCCCCAACATGGGGGGAGCCATCTGGCACAAGGGGACCCCCGAGCTCAGAGCACAGCACACATGGGGAGAGACTCACCCCTGGGTCCTTTCCCTTCCGAAAACACTCCTCCGTCTGCCCAGGGCGGGGTGGCCAAAAGATCTGGAAGACAAAGAGTCTGTTGGAGCAGGGAGGGGGGACAGCAGGGACCCAGCCATGCAAATCTACATCTCCAGGCTGCCAATGGCAGGGGGATGGAGAGAGGGACAGTGAGAGGGACCACAGCTGCCTGGAGCCCACCCAGCCCAGCATCCCACCCTACAACCCCAAGCAGGACCCTTCCTCCTGGGGAGATGCATCCCGGCAGTCACAGCCCACAGCTGGGCTGGATTTGGGTGGTCATGCTGGGGATGGCTGGAGCTGGCCTGGAAGGGAGCGGGCTTGTGGGTGGCCTGGGCAAAGGGTGCCCAGGGGACAGGAGGAGTGATGGAGTCCATGTCCCCCACAGCCTTTAGCAGCTCTCGGACCAAGGGCAGCTTGGGTACACAAGCCCTTGACCCCACCGCAGTGACCCAGCACGCTGAGGGGCACTTCATTTCCTCCTCCTCTTTCTTCAGCTAGAAACAGCCCAGAGCTGTGTTTGAAAAACAAAAAGTCAAAGTGGAGAGGGTGAAAGAGGAGGGGAACCAACACCTAGCACCATCATTCTGGTCTATCACCTCTCCCACCAAGGAACCAGGATAGATCTGTGGGCTTTGCCAGCTGAACTCTGGCACAACTTCTTGCAATGATGGATCCCTTTAGCTCCTTGTCTCAGCAGGCTTTCAGCTGAATATTTGGTCTCTGAAGGGGGTGCCCAGATGGGAATGGGCAGCACTCAATCTCCCAATGGCAGTTTTTTAGAAGAGTGGTGTCCAAAACACTGCTCAGTGCCCAGGAATCACTGCTGAGCTGCACCACCAGTCTCCTAGGCTGATGATCATGACTAATTGCCAGCTAATTTCCCTCCAGCCACCACAGCCAGCCTGCTCTTGCCGGGCACTACAAGTTTATGCAATAATATTGAGGCACTTGAGATGAGGCCATGCCCAGGGCAGGTCTTGTTTCAGAGTGACTTTGCCTGGCTCAGTTGGGCATCAACAGGTCCACAGGGGGCCTGGGTGGGGACAGAGACCCCAGGATGCTCAGCAGCACCCAGCTCACCTCCTTGGCATCTGCACTGGCCCCATCCAGGAGCAGGGAGTAGAGCACATCCTTCCCCCCGATGAAGAGCCGGTCACGATACTCATCCAGGTAGAGGGAGCGGAAGCCCAGGAAGCCACGGTGACCAAAGAAGAGGACAGAGCGGTTGGTGCCTAAAAGCTCTGCCAGGAAGAGATGAAAGCATCAGCAGAAGCCATCCCAGCCCCAAGGGCTCCTCTGAGCTGCTGCTTCTGAGCATCATGGAGTTGTCCTGGAGCCAGCAGAGCTGCTCACAGCCACTCCAGACTGCAGCATCTGTCTCCATCCCTTCCTGGGGGCACGGACATCCCAGCCTCAACATGCCCGGGGTGCTGCTCTCCCTGCCAACCAAGGACAAAGCTGCAGAGCCAACGAGCAGCAGGGTGCCAGGCAAGGTTGCCATCCCCAGCGAGGTTTGGCTGCACCACCCCAGACTCCTACTGTGGCTGTGCCACAGCAAGCTGGGCTGTGCCATCAGCCCCAGGCTGGGCTCACGCAGAGCTGGGATGGTGGCGAGGCCGGACATGGGGTGGGCGGAAAGCAGGTCCTGTCCCTGCTGGGTGCCAGCCAAGGACACAATAGCAGGCACCCAGCCAGTGCCATGGGGAAACTGCCACACAAAGCCCACTGCTGCCACTGCCGCCAGAACTCACTGACAGGGAGGCTTCCTCCGTGGCACAGACAAGGCACCTGGGGAGAGGCACCGGCATGGGGGCATCCCGGGGATGGACAGGCTGCATCCTCGGGATGGACATCGTGTCCCAAAGCAACAGGGTCTGACAGTCAAAGCCCCCCAGAGCGGGTCCAAACCTGAATCTCGTGGGATGCCAAGGGGACCCTCACAGTGACCATGACATGGGAGCAGTGGCTCCACTGGTTTCCAGTCTGAAATTTCTTTCAGGGTCATCAAGCCGGCACAGTGGCGCCTACACTGCTGCCACAGCTGCCAGAGGGAGAGGGCCAGAGGGAATGGCTCAGCTTCCCAGGACTCTGAAAACCCATCCCAACCCCAGGCCAGGCCACTGTGACCGCCAGACAGAGAAGGAAGAGGAGGACAAAGCGCCATTGATGAGCACAGCTCTGTCCCCACACACCCTCCAGCCCAGAAGGCAGCCAGCCACTGTTGCTGAGCCCAGGGAAACACCCAGCCCGAGCATCTCCCTCATGTCCCCATGAGAGGGTAGGTGGTGCAGGGACAAATCCAGTTGCCACAGGTCAGGGCACTGGGGTACCAAGTCCTGCTCTTGCTGGGGGTACATTTGTCACTTCCACAAAGGAGGTGGCCAGCGACAAAATGTCCCATCCTGGTGGGAAATGCCTCTTCAAGGCCCTGCAAGGGAGACAAGGTCCATCCCCAGCAGGGGACAACAGACACCTTCACCCCATCACACAGCCTATCCCTGCTCAAGGGCAGTCCCAGTGCCCTAACTGGTGAGACCAGTGGCACGGAGGATGCAGCCCCACAGGCTTCATCCTCATCGGGAAGACCCCTGTGCTTGCAAGCACAGCTGGCTCCAGGCGCTGCCGGTCCTCCAGCCAGTCTGGTACCCTCCTCCCTGTGTCCTCCCATCATCAGGGATACCTCCCGTATCGCCGGGTCCAGCCCAGGAAAACGCTGCCTCTCCTTCTATTCTTGCCCAGCAATAATATTTTCCCAGCTCAGAACAACATTGGCAAAGTCGGCAGGCTCCTTTTATTGTTTCAGGCAAGGCTTCCCCTTCTCCCCCAGAGCTGGCGAATTCCTGCTGCGCCTCAGGTTACACTGGCTCAGGGCGCCTTCCTCTTCAGCTCCCCAGAGAACAGGCCCTTGCCATGCCCCATCCATCCCTGGGACACCTCTGCCCCACCTTTACCTGCCCCACCGGAGCCACCCCCTAAGTCGGGGTCCCTCGGGAGGGACAGCAAAGAGCACAGGACTGTGCTGCAATGCTTCTGGTCCACACAACAGCAAAATGCTGCTTCTTCTCTTACGTGAGCCACTGCTGGAAGTCGAAACAAAAGGAAGAGAGTGGCTTGAAGTGTGAGGGAGAGATGGGTACATGGCCACCCCTGCACCCACAGCACAACGCCTGTCCCTGTCACCCCCCAAAGTCACCTCACAGCCAGAGCCACCAGCCACGCAGAGCCCGGGTCGAGGAGCTCTGCACAAACAGCTTCAGTTCACCACGGTTTTAATTTCAGCGGCTCTAATGTCTTTAATTGAAATTTTCTTTTTTTTTTTCTTCCCCTGGGGAGAAGGCGGTGGCAGAATTTGTTTCATGGGAAATTTCAGTTTCTGTTTCCAATTTGGAAGACGAATGGAATAATCAGCTTAAGGGGAAAAAAAAAAAAAAAAAAAAAGCTTCCAAAGGTGGCTCGCTCCCCGTGGGAGGCTGAGGAGCTTCCACCCCGCCCCGGGCAGCTCCTGGCACCTGGGAAACGGCCCCGCACGGCTGGACTTTGTGCTGGAGTGGATCAGACACTGAGCCAGACCCTGAGCCCCACGATTCACCCCTGCTGAGACCCCAGCTCTCGTCACCCTGCTGCAAAGCCCAACCTGAGGACATCGGATCGCATCACGGGGCAGAGCCATGAGCCATCCCGGACTCCCAGGATAAAGGGATGAGGGGCACTGCGTGCCTCAGTTTCCCGTTCAACAGAGAGGAAGCCCCCGGGCTCACCTGCTGTGCCCCAGAGCAGAGCAAGGGATGCAGCCAGACCCGGGAATCCCTAGCCCAGGCAGCACAGGAGCAGACTTTCCCTGGCTCTGCAGCTCCCGGGGCTCGGGAAGCGCTGGGCGGCCCAGATCTTTCCCCTTTCTGGGAAGGGGGAAGATATACATAATGCAATTTATTTTATGTTAATTTTTTTAGAGCCGGTTCATTGCTTTGAGGCCAGGAGGAGACTGGGGCGCCCCAGGCTCTGTCAAGTTTGGCTGGAGCAGCCCATGGATTAGGTTGGCAGAGCGGGGGATGCGGCGAGCCAGAGCAGGATCAGAAGGAGAGTTTTAATTAAAACCAAGCACTGCCCCCGCAGCCCCCCCCGAGGGGCCCCGGCACCCCAGCACCCGCACCCCAGCGCGACGGGGCTCGGAGGGTGCAGCCCGGGGGCCTCCCCACCCAGGCGAGGGCAGGATGCTGAGCAGCACCCACCACGCCGGGGGACCACCCACGCACCGCAGAACCCACCCAGCACACAAGCCAAAGCGTCCGGGGCCAGAACAGCGCCGTGCCTCACTTTCTCCGCACTCCCCGTGGGAGACCTCTCCCGCGGGAAGCGGCGGGGCTGGCGCGGAGCCCGGCGGCACATCCCCTGTCCCTGTCACCCGGCTCCCCTCTTCCTCGTTCTTCTCCTCGGGGGGCCCCTGCGTCCCGCGTGGGTAGCGGAGGGTGCCGGGCAGCCACCCACCGAAACCCCAGCCCAGCCCGAGCCCCCAGCACAATGTGCCCAGGAACCGCACCAAAAGGAGCCCCGCACTTCGGGTGCAGCGCCCGCAGATGAGGCTCCCCAAGCCCCCACCCGGCCCCCGGAGGGGAGAGCCTGAGGACAGCCCCCCAGCCCGTCCCGCAGCAGGTGCCCCCGGCCCGGCTCACCGC
>VZTR01021997.1:58202-75457 GCA_013400775.1 Chaetops frenatus | reverse complement strand
TCACCAGCCCCCCGGCCCCCAGGCATGGCCACCCCACAGATCACCGAGAGCACCGTCACGGTGCAAGGACAGACCCTCTTCTACCGCCGAGCTGAGCCAGCCCAGGCAGTGCCGAAGCTGACAGTGCTGCTGTTGCATGGGATCCGCTTCTCCTCCGAAACCTGGCTGCAGCTGGGGACACTTGCCACGCTGGCCGAGAACGGCTATCGAGCCGTGGCCATCGACCTGCCGGGTAAGGTGTGGTGAGCACAGCCCCGGAGTCGGGGCTTTGCCACCGGTTTGTGGTGCCAGGATGGCAACCTCGGTGTCCTGCTGTGCTGTGCTGTGCTGTGCTGGCTTCTCCCAGTCACTGAGGCAGCATGGAGCCTGACAGGGCCACTTCTGTCTCCCACGATTCAGGGCTGGGGCGCTCCAAGGATGCCGTGGCTCCAGCGCCCGTGGGCCAGCCAGCACCAGCGGCGTTCCTGAAGGCAGTTTCAGAGGCTCTGTGCCTCGGTCCAGCTGTGGTGATCAGCCCATCGCTCAGTGGCATGTACTCGCTGCCCTTCCTCTTAGAGCACAGCCGCCTGTTCAAGGCCTATGTACCTGTGGCACCCATCTGCACTGAGAAATTCACGGCGGAGCAGTATGCCCAGATCAAAGTACGGCCTGGAAGGGCACTGGAGAGGTTGGGGAACAGGGAGGGGATGGTGAAGGGGGGACCTTGGCGTCGGGATTGAGCAGGGGAAAGGCCAAACAGGCCAGAAACCCTGTTGCCACTGAAGGAGGGGAACGTGATGATGAATGAATGTAAATGTGGGGTAGTTGGAGGTAAAGAGGGGACAGTTGGAGACCCAGGAGTCTGCTCTTCAGTTTCCTTTTGTCATACTGGGGGGAGGAGAAGGGCAGGTGTCTCCCTTCCAGGGTGTCCCTGGCCAGAAGGAGTAAGTGCGTGAGTGACACTTGCAGACTCAGGGTGCATTTCCCCCCCTACAGACCCCCACGCTGATCGTGTATGGGGACCAGGACGTGGAGCTGGGGCAGACCAGTCTGAACAACCTGCAGCACCTCTCTGAGCACCAGGTGCTGATGCTGCAGGGTGCAGGACACGCCTGCTACCTGGACAAGCCAAATGAGTGGCACCGTGGACTCCTGGCCTTCCTGCAGCAGCTGAAGTGAGAAGGATGGGACCACAGGGCAGGGGGATGTGGCCATCCCACCCACCCCTCTGCCTGCACATGCACCCTTGTGCCACCCCAGGTGCTTGGCTGGCGCTCACGCTGCACTGGCCCCCACCAGCATTCACCTCTCTTGGGACCAAATAAAACCCCAAGCTCTGCTACTGCTTTCCTGCCACCTTCATCCTGGTTCTTTTCCACCTTTCCCACCCCCTTCCCCCACCACCACCTCCACGGCTGCTGTCCCACACAGGTTTGACAGCAGGGAAGATGCAGCCACTGAGGGATGGTCCATTGGGGGATTGTGGGTGGGTTAGTGCCAGCCTCACTGGAGCCCACTCATCATTTCTGACAGGACCCCCATGAACCTCAGAGGGTATCCAGGGAGCCCTGCTGGGGCTGTGTTCAGGGACAGGTTGGTCCCCCAAGGTAGTGACAGCCGTGTCCCCAGCCAACCATCCTCCTCTTCATCCTCCTCTTCCTCCTCCTACCTCTCCTGGCATGCACCCAAGTCCAGGGTAATCCATAGGGGCTTAAAAGGGAACTGCCAGCCCCAGGAGGCTCCTGCCCACAACAGCATCCGCCCAGCACCCTGGGGAAGTGGGGAGCAATTTACCCAACGAGTGGCTGCCGTGAACAGATGAGGGGGTGGGCAGGGAGGCCTGACAGACGAGGGACAAGACCCTTGCTTGCCACCTGCCTCCTCTGTCTTTGGTGCAGCTGCACCGGGCACTCAGGGGCACAGATGGAGCCAGCAGCAGGGTGCCTCTCCAGTGCCTGCCCCCCCTTCCCCAAGCTTGCCTGGGCTTTAGCTGCTTACGCCAGGGCCCAGGAGGATTTAGTGGGGGAGGTAATGGGGGGGGGAGGGGAAGGGCACTTTTCCGTGGGTGCAGGATGCCCGTGTGGGGAACACAAGGCAGTGCCAAGGGTGCAGGAGCTTGTCTCTGCCCTGGCAGTCTGGCNTGCTGTCCCAACCCGCCCCATACAGGAGTGCCTCCTGCCCCTCCAGCAGGCACCATCTCGCAGCAGCAGCAGCCCGGGGTGCCAGCGGGCCTTGGGGTGCCAGCTGCCCCATCCCTGCCCGCCCCGGTGTCCTTGAGCCCTCGAGCCCTGCCAGCTGATCGGCTTCCAGGAAAAAAACCACGCAATTACAAAGAGGGGCGATGTGTGAGCCAAAGGGAGGGGGGCCGGGGGGGGCAGGAATGTCCCCAGCGGTGGCAGATGGCCTTACCCAGGGTGCATTGTTCCTTTTAGTGTCTCTTATCCGCTGTAATAGGATCCCGGAGGGAGGGATGTGGGAGAGGGGAAGAGCAAGGGGGGCCCCGGCGTGGACCGGGGTGGGGGCCGAGGCTGCCAGCTTGGCCCTGGCCTGTCAAGCGGCTCATTGTTCCTGCCCCGGGTGTCACTGGGCGCCGCCGGGGACAATGTGGCACTGAGCGGGGCGGCCGGCGGCGGAGGGACGAGGCGCACGGAAAGGTACCCGCCAGGCCCCACTCCCGTGGGGACCAGGGGGCTTGGGGCGGCCGGGAGGGCGAGCAGAGAGAGGTTTTCCCAGGGACGGGGTGGGGGTTTCCTCCTGTCGTCGCCCCTCCCTTTGCCACCCGAAGGTGCCCCGGAGGACGGGCGGTGCCCAGCTTGGTGGCTGTCCCAATGCCAGCCATGGCAGGTGGCCTGTGCCCATCACCGGGGCCTTTGGCGTCCCTGCCAGCCTGGCTCACCTGGGGGAGAGCACCCCCCTGCCCGCAGACCCCCCACGCGTTGTCTGTGGCAGTGGGGGGACACCCGTGGCCCCGCTGCGTTCCCCCGTCCCACCGCCAGCCTCGTCCTTCTTCCCCCGGCGGGGTCTTTTGTTCCTGGCGGATTCCTGCTGCCATTCATCCCCAGAGGGACTGGGGACCCTGGCCGCCTGCGCCTCCCTGCCGGCACCCCACATATCTCCGGATGCCGCGGGCAGGGCTTACAGCAGGGCGCATCCCTCCCCCTCCGCCCCACTTCAGGCTCCCCTGCATCAGGAATAAGAATATTCCCCCTCTTCAGTCTCTCCACCTTTCTCCAGCCCGCGGTTACAGGAGGGTGGAGATGGGGCGTTCAAACCCCGCCGGGGGTGCGAGCCACAGCACTTACGGGGTGCGCCCCCCCCTCCCCCGTTACCCTGATGCAGGAGATGTGCTGTAGCGGTGACGAGTCCTGCCAGCACCTAAAATAGCCGCCCCCCACAGCCCCCCCCGGCCATGCCCGCGGACGCGGCCCCAGCCTCAACACGGGTGCTTTGTTTCAAAGCTGCTTGGCATCGCCCAGCTTGCCGGGAGCCAGCGGTACCGCAGCCGCCCACCCGGGCCTGGACACATAGTAATTGTCCTCCTCCCGGGGGCCCTGGCCGCCCACGGCCACCCGGGCACAGGGTCCGGGGGGGCCCCGGGGTGCTCTGGGAAGGGGCATGGTGCAGGGGAATCAGTCAGCAGGCATCATGGTGCCGTTTGGTTGGGGTGGTCCCCATCAGGGAGCTTGCCTCACTTTCCCCTGGGCCTTTGCACATGGGCAGGGTGAAGGGAGGAGGAGAAAGAAGGTAGCTTGCATAGCCTGTGAGACCACCCAGGCCACCTCTGCTCTCCCCACTCCAGCGAGCGTCTGCAAACAGAACCCTATCCCACAGCCAGCACGCTCCACACGCTTTGCCTCCTCCTACATCCACTGAAGGCAGCTCAGGCAGACACATAGCAGCGGGTCCCTTTTGGGGGTTCAGGATCTCCATGGTGTGCCATGGGGCCATGTGAGCCTCCCCTGCCAGAGAAGGGCACAGTCCTTCCCCCGCCTCAATTTCCCCATTTCCTAGCCATAGGATTTTCAAGCTGCAGGTCTGGGAGTGGGGGATTAGCTGGGGCATCCCCCTTTTCTGAAGACCACCATGTCCCACAGGCTCATCTGGCCGTCCCGCCATGGCATCGCCCGATGGAGCCAGTGGCGTGTGTGGCAGTCCCGAGGAGACAGAGCTCAGCATCACGCTGACCCTCCGCATGCTCATGCACGGCAAGGTAATGGCAGGGGGCTCAGTGCCACTGTGGCGTCAGCCATGCCTGGGCTGAGGGGCCATGCTGGAGCTCCAGCTCCTCACCATGCCCTGTTTTCTTCCCCTGCTCCCATTCTCCCCTGGGAACAGCATTCCCAGAAGGATTTCTTTCCCCATCCTAGGCCAGGGAGGGGCACCTTCCCATGCCCCAGTGTCATTAGTTAAGTCACCCAGTGTCCTCATGTCCCTGGGGCAGGGTCCACCTGTTGCCAGGCTATGGGCTGAGGAGGGATGTGGTAGGCAGGGAGCTGCCTCCTGACAGTGCCACTCTTCTCTGCCTTTGCAGGAAATTGGCAGCATCATTGGCAAGGTAAGATTTGGGGTCCTGTGTGTTGCCAGTCCTTGGCTCCCCTGGACCTGACCACCCACCCTGTTCCTTTACCTGCAGAAAGGAGAGACTGTTAAGAGGATACGAGAGCAGGTAAGGGCATGCTGGTGGACTGCCAGGTCCTGCTGCCTGTCACGCCTGTACCTGGTGGCTCCCATGTGCCTGGCCCCCTAAATCCCAGGTGGAACCAGGGGAAAAGAAAGCAGCACCCCAGGGAAGGCTGCCTGGGGCTGATGGGAGGGGGAAGGCTCAGGCTCGAAGGCATCAATCTCCCTCTGTGAGGCTATCCCTGGGAGAAGTAATGAAGCACAGGACTTGTGACATCCCTAACGGGGTGTGACACTGTCCCTAGAGCAGTGCACGCATCACTATCTCGGAAGGGTCCTGCCCCGAGCGCATCACCACCATCACCGGCTCCACTGACGCTGTCTTCCGCGCTGTCTCCATGATTGCCTTCAAGCTGGAGGAGGTAGACAACCCTCCTACATCCCCGCCAGGTGCCCCCAAGCCTGCGGGATCCTGTGGGTCTGACACTGCATCCCACATCCCTGACAGGACCTGGGAGCAGGGGGCGATGGGGTGTCAGCAGGCAGAGCACCGGTGACCCTGCGCCTTGTCATCCCGGCCAGCCAATGCGGTTCCCTCATCGGCAAGGCAGGAGCTAAGATCCGGGAGATCCGGGAGGTGAGCCTGAGGGTAGCCTGGATTTGGGATCCATTTTTCCCCCTGGGGGCACAGAATCCTGGGTGTCAGGGCTGCTACAGTCCCGCAGGGGCCGGGAGAGGTGATGCAGGAGAGGGAGCATCACCCTGCAGGTCCTGCATTGGTCCCTGGGGACCAAGGAGGCGTGAGGTGCTGAGCCCTGGCAGGGAGTGGTTGGGGGACACCAGCATCTCTCTTTGCTTCCTGTAGAGCACGGGGGCCCAGGTGCAGGTGGCTGGTGACTTGCTGCCCAACTCCACTGAGCGGGCTGTCACCGTCTCAGGGGTGCCAGACACCATCATCCAGTGCGTGAGGCAGATCTGCGCCGTCATCCTGGAGGTACCTGCCAAGCCCTATGCCCAGCCCAGGGGGCATCTGCTACCCACCTCCCCTTCCCCAAGGCTTCCCGTGCCCGTCTGGACCCAAACACCAGGGTCCCCCTGTGTGGAAACTCATAGGAGCACCCTGCCTTTGTGGTGCTGGGGGCTATGCCCAGTTTGCTGGGGGGCAGAGGGTCCTTGGGGCTGCAGGGGCATTCAGCTTCATCTCTCATCTCCTCCACCTCCTTCCTTCTGTCTCCAGTCGCCTCCGAAGGGGGCCACCATACCCTACCACCCTGGTCTCTCCCTGGGCACCATCCTGCTCTCTGCCAATCAGGTAAGAGGCCACAGCATCTCGAGGGCATGGGTTGGCCAGGAGGGCAGCCTCTGCCAGCAAGGGGCAACTCTGGTGGGCCCAGGGTGGTCCCTCTGCCCTGGGGGAAGTGACCTGAGATCATAGTCCCCTCCTGGCTCCCCACTGATGCCCCTTCTTTCTCTCCCCAGGGCTTCTCCATGCAGGGCCAGTACAGCGGGGTCTCTCCTGCAGAGGTGAGTCTGTGGCAGGGTCAGACTGGATGAGTCTATGCCCACCAGGAAGGGTGCTGCTGGGAATGCCTGTCTTGGGAGGCACTGGGGCACAGGGGACCCTCTGCCATCACCCCTAACACCACCTTCCTCCTCTTTGCACTGCCTGGGCAGGTGACAAAGCTGCAGCAGCTGTCAGGGCATGCGCTTCCCTTTGCCCCTTTGGGCCATGCACCCACCATGATGCCAGGTGAGCATCTCCCATCCTCCCCCCAAGGTGGGAGGTGTGGGTGCCCCTCCTGATCCACCCTGACACCTGGCCCTGATTAAGGGGTTTCCCTCCTCTGCACCCTTTCCTGTCCCAGCCCCCCCAGCATGTCTATCTGCCCCCCCAGCACAACCCTCACCTTGTTTTCCTGGGGTCCCTGCACCCACCAGTGCTTCCCAATCCTGCAGTGGGAGAGCACCAGCACCAAATTATGATTTGTGTCTATGTCCCATCTTCCCTTCCTCTCCCCAGGTTTGTCTCCAGGGCTGCTCACCATCCCAGTATGGGGCTGGGGTAGGGGCACAGAGCTAATGGAGACCTGCCCCCTCATTGCTGACATCCCTTTCTCTCTCTCCAGGCCTGGATGCCAGCTCCCAGAGCAGCTCCCAGGAGTTCCTGGTACCCAATGACGTATGTATTGATCTGGGAATGATGGGAGGGACCACAGCTT
Organism: Chaetops frenatus; assembly: GCA_013400775.1. NCBI lineage: Eukaryota > Metazoa > Chordata > Aves > Passeriformes > Picathartidae > Chaetops > Chaetops frenatus. The sequence continues at coordinate 68,639 of VZTR01021997.1, read as the reverse complement.
GTCCCCACCCATGTGTCCCATCCCAGAGCCACTTTGCAGAGGCCAGCACCCACTAGTCCACACAGTGGAAGCTCTGCCAGAGCTTAGGAGCAGGAGGGAGTAGCTAAGGCAGAAAAAAAGGAAAACAGAAGCACAGGACAGGGGGAAAGAGTTTGGCCAGTGCCAAGGAAATGGCACAGTGCCAGCAAGAGGGACTTGAATGAGACCAAAAAGCAGAGTCTGCCCAAGAAAAGCAGTGCCCTTCCCTCCCAGTGCCTTCCATAGTTTCACCCCCGAGGTGTAGGGGGTGTCCAAGTGAGCCCCTGGGATCTTCCTGCTTGGCAAGACTGTTCTGGCTGCTCCTGGCTCACCCCATCTCTGTCCCTTCAGCTCATCGGCTGCATCATCGGCCGGCACGGCAGCAAGATCAGCGAGATCAGGCAGATGTCAGGCGCCCACATCAAGATTGGCAACCAGACCGAGGGCTCCAGTGAGCGGCACGTGACCATCACAGGGACCCCTGTCAGCATCACCCTGGCTCAGTACCTCATCACAGCCTGGTAGGTGTCAGCCTGGGAACTCATGCTGGGTGCTAGTGAGGGGTGGCACTTCTCCAGCACCCCAAGGCAGCTTTTGGAGGATGCACCCACCGTAGCATCCTCAGGAAGGATAAGCTGGGTGGTGCTTTTAGATTCTGAGGTGGTAGATGCAGGACCCGAGACCCACCAGATTTGTGTCCCAGCTTTTCAATCCTGCTCGGTGGGATACCCAGGATGTGCCATGGAGATGTGCCGGAAGGGATGGGACGCACAGTTCCTGCACCATAAATTTGCGGTGGGAGAACCACTCTGTCACCATGGTACTCACCATCATCCTTCTCTGTTGCTTCCCCAGCTTAGAGACTGCTAAATCTACCTCCCAGGTGCCACCAGGCCCTGGCTCCATGGACCTCGGCATGGGCTTCTCCCAGCCCCTTGCCCCAGGCTCCGGTGCGGCACTTCCCGCCGGCGCCCCAGCCCCCCCGGCCCTGCTGGGCACCCCCTACGCCATCTCCCTCTCCAACTTCATCGGCCTGAAGCCAGTGTCCTTCCTGGCACTGTCCCCATCCTCCGTGGCAGGTCCCAATGGCGGCACCACCACCTACACGACCAAGATCTCGGCGGCCAACGGCACCAAGAAAGCTGACCGGCAGAAGTTCTCGCCCTACTGAACCCCACTGGTGGGTGGGCCAGGGGGTCCAGGGTTCTGCTCAGTAGCAGGGACACGTTCCTGCCACCCACCCTGACCTCAGCTTCTGCCAGGTGCCCCACGTCCCCCACCCCAGGGAAGTAAAGGGTCTTCCTGGTGGTGATGCCTGCTGGAGGAAGGGGCTGTTTTGGTGCCTGCTGCCCATCCCAGCAGTGCTGTGCCCCCTCCCTGATTTTCTGCACAGAGACCGTGTGTCCAGGTATTGGGTGCGGGGGTTGTCCCTGCCAGCCTAGGGTCCCTTCTCCCAGTGCCCTGTGCTGCTGTGGGACCCCTGCCTCCTGCTCCTCCCCCTGCCTCCCCTGCCATCCTGCTCATGCCCACACTCCCATCTGGCACCAAAAAGCCAGGTCCCATTGGATGAAGACTGCCTGACCTCTCCAGGAGTCTCCCTTCCACTGGCTCTGCTGGGGGGCCCTCCATGGGCCACCCTGGGGCTATCGCCTCCCAGCAACCCCATCCAAGAGCCAGTCCCTGCTGGCTTGGAAATGCTGTATATATATGAGTCTATATTTTTTCCTCCTTTGTAACTTATCAATGGTTTAATAAAAAGATAAAATTTACAAGAAAATAACAATAATAATAATAATATTCCCTACCCTGAGTGGAGACTTCCCCCAGAGGTGAGGTGGCCCCAGGTCCTGGGTACTTGGGCATCCCAGTGTTTAGGCAGGGATGCTGGACTTCAGCCCCATCTCTCTGGGGGTCTTCCTGGAGCCCCTCCCTGCCACGGGGCAATTAGAGGGGCCACAGGGCAGTTTTTCCTCAGAACTGCAGTTACTACTGGAGTAGGGACATCTCCAACCCACTATGCCAACATCATCCCTGGGACCTTTGTGGGTGGGCTGAGGTTGATGTACCCCTGCAGCATTCTCCAAAAAGGTCCACTCACCTTTCAAGAACTGGGGACCCCATGAGAGAGTCCCCAAGCCCTTCAAAAGCAATGAGATGGAAGGGGGAACAGCAACTCCTAAACCCCTCAGGCTACTGCTCCACTGGGGCACCCGACACAACCACCCCCCACTGCCCTGTGTCACCATGTCCACACCAACATGCCCTTGGCCAGCAGCCCAAGTCAGCTGGCACATGGCACTGCTGGCTGGGCTTCAGCTGGGCAGCTGTGTCCATTAACAGCCTGGCATGGACCCCTGGACAGCCAGTTCCCCCTGAGGGAGGGTGATCACTGCCAGCTGAGGGGGACAGAGGCATGGCCACAGGCATTGCATTCGGCCATGCCTGCAGGACAAACAGTAGCACAGCCAGAGCCAGCCCGTGGGTGTGTCCCCCTGATCAGTGTGGCAGGGAGCAGGAGCTCCTGCACAAAGACGTTAGTTTAGGGTTAAACAGCCAAGGATGGAGGTCTCCATGTCTGCCATCCTGGCTCAGCAGGGAGCTCGGGGCCCTTGTGTTACTGGTGTTAGTGGCGTTAGCTGGAACATTGCTCCTGGGTGCGGTGCAAGGGACATCTGCTCTTCCCTGCTGGCCAGGAGCGCTCCCAGCGGGGCAATGGAGATGGAGGTGTCCCATCCCCTGCCCTTGCACAGGAGCCCCTTGGCATCCCATGTCTTGAGGAGAGCCCATCCATGGAACTGGGCTGTGCTGGTGGAGCCAGAGACAATTCCAGCCTGCACAAGAGAGATGTGACTTCCTGAGATGTGCCACCTTCTCCCAGCGGAGAAACCATCTTCCACCATAAGTTCAGAGAAGAGGCAAAACCTGAACAAGGACTCCTCCAAATCCAAGAGATTGGGTCCAAGCAGGTCTGATGGGTCCCTGGCAGGTCTCCTGCCCAGCACAGTGGGACAGAGCCTCCTTCTCAGCTGCTCTCTGCAGGAGCTTGACCTGGGACGGGGAAGCCCGTTGTGGTCTGGTCCAGCCTGTTCCTGGGGCTGGGGCTGATGCAGCTGGTGTGGGTCTCCAGTGTGCAAGATGCTCTCTGGAGGAACTGCAAGAAGTTTTCCTGAACAGAAGCCTCTGAGATGGAAAGACAGAGCTCCTGACCCAGTGGACGGTTAAGACAGCTGCGCCGGAGCCGGGCCAGCTCCTCACGGATTTGGCGGTTCAGCAGCCCGTAGAAGAAAGGATTAATGGCAAAGGAGGAGTAGGCAATCCAGGTGACCACCATCTCCCCATGCCCACCACCCACAGTGCCAACAGGGACAGAGGAGTGCAAGTGGAAAGCAAAGAAAGGTAGCCAGCAGCACAGGAACTGTCCCACAATGAGGACCAAGGTGAGGATGGCCTTGTTGCTTCCCAGAAGGCGATCTGGGATCAGCCTGGGCAGCATCAGGATCCTGGCAGTGAGGATGGTCACTTGGCTGGCGATGGAGTCACATCGGTGTCTGGGTGCAACTGCCTGTGCCGGCACAGGCGCCTGCTGCAGGGACGCAGTCCGGGCCACGCGGTAGATGCTGGAGTAGACAGCAAAGATAAGGATGGTGGGCAGAATAAAGCAGGTGATGCTGAAGAGGATCAGAAAAACCTTCTTATGGGCCCCAGGGCTCCAGTAGACTGTGCATCGGCTGGCACTGGTGGCCCCATTGCCATGAGGCCACGCCACCAGTGCCAAGACGGTGATGAGAACAGACTTGACCCAAATGAAAATCACTCCAGCCACGGCCAGCCTGATGGTCATCTTGACCTCATACCTCAAGGGGTGGACAATGTAGTAGTACCGCTCCACGCTGATGATGGAGATGGTGAGAATGGAGGCACTGATGAAGCAGATGTTCAGGAATATCACGGCCTTACACTCAGCAATGCTGTAGATCACCCAGTTGAAGCAGGAGGAGCTGGAGATGATCCCCAGGGGCATGAGGAAAATGGCTGAGAGGAGATTGACCACACAGAGGTGGCAGACAAAGATGAACTTCCTGAAAAGGGGCGTTTTGAGGATAATGACCATCACCACGATGTTGGCCACCAGGGCGGTGAGGGTGAGCAGGATCATGCAGAAGAGGCCCACCACCTCCTGGGCAATGGAGTGCTCGGGGACAGAGAGCAGCTCTAGGCTGTCCGTGGTGTTTGACCCCGTCCGGCTCGCCATCCCCCTCCAGGGCTAAACCAGCAGCTCCAGTGCCTGGGCAGCAAGGGCTCTTCTCCTGTGTCCCAGAGAGGGTAACCCCACCACAGCCATGGCTGCTACCTCCTCTTCGCCTGTTGGGATCAGGAGCAGGGTGTGAAGGGAAAGAACCAAAAGGAAGAAGAGCCACAGAGAAACACAGAGACAACCAGCATACTTCCAAGGTGCTGGGTGAGGGAGAGGTAGCCACTGAAGGCATAGCACCCTGGCTGTCTCAGAGCTGGCAGCCAGGCTGTCCGACAACTGGCCAGGGATAGCATTGCTAGGACCTGTGGGCACCCATGCCAGGCGCACAGCCCGTCCCCCTCTCCAATGGCACCAGTATGTCCCAAGGAGGGACAGCACAACTTGCCTGTCCCAGCCCTCTTGCTCTGGCCACAGGGGACCCCGGGGTGGGTGGGATTCAGCGCACCTTTGCTCCTGGGGAGATGGGTGATGCTCCTCTCCTCACTGGGGTCCCGCTTGCTGGTGTTGCTCCCGCAGCAGAACCGGGGCTGCCGGCCCTGTGCAAGGCCACGCTCCCCCTTCCCCGCTCCCGTCACCCGCTCGTCATCCTGTTTGCCTGCAGCCCGCCAGCTGCGGATGGCACCAGCTGTCACTCCCAGCGCTGCCTGCACTGCCTGCACCCGTGGCAGTCCCACGGGGACAGCTGCTGCTGGGTCCTAGCAGCCAGCAGGGGCTCAGGAAGGGGGATCGGGGTTCCTGAGCCCTGTACCCCCCCAGAATGGCCACCCACCGCACCAGGCATGGTCCTTCCACAGGAACAGCTCAGCCCTCACGTTCCTGGGGCTCAAGGGGCAGAGCTACAGGCAGGTCTGCAGCAAATCTTCTCCACTGGCACATGGATGCTCGTGGGGCACCAGGGTACACAGCTGGGAGTTGCCCTTCCCTGGCAGCCTGAGCACCTGGACATGTGCTCAAGGGTCACACATGAGCACAGAGAAGGGCTTGGCATGAGTGCCAGGCTGGGGCAGAACAGCAGGCGTGGCATGAGGCACGGCACTAGAGGGAGGGCAGGCACTCATCCCCAGAATGGATGGATGAATTCCTCCATGCCCAGGCAGGGCAGCAGATCTTGCCCATCCTCTGTAGCCCTGATGCCACAGCATGGGCATCAGCCGTGTGCCTTGTTAAGGTGATGAGAGCAGCTGGCTCTCAAAGACAGCAGCTTTCATCTGAAGGCTCCAGCCCCTCCAGAGCCACCTGTGCCATCCCTTCAGGGAGCCATTGCTACCCTTCCCTATAGCACACACCCCTTGCTGGGCAGGAAAACGAGAGCACTGCTTGGTGCAAGGCACAGTGCTTTTATTCACAGTCAAAGCAAGCTCAGTCCCCATGCCAGGCTGTCCCTTGCCAAGCCCCAGGCGGGGTGGCCAGGGAGTCCAGATCACGGTGCTCTGGGCTGATGGGTTTCACCAGCTGGTGCTGGGCCAGGGCCGTGGTGCTCCCAGGCACCCTCAGAAGCGGAGCTGGACAAGGTAGCGGATCCGGCACTGGCTTTCCTGGTAGATGAGGTACTCGCTCTGGCTGAAGGAGGAATCCTTGTAGGCAGGCATGGGGATGGGCTTGCCCTGGCACACCAGCACCTTCTTGCCATCCAGCAGCACCTCCTCATCCTGTGCAGGATCTGGGCCAGAAGACACCCCACCACCACGTCACACCTGAGATCTGGCCTCTCTCCCTTCCCGCCCTGTGCCCACCACAGCCCCAGAGCTGCCACTCCCCTCCTGCCCAAAGCTCACCCGGCTCTGTCTGGCCACAGGCCAGGACACTGTCATAGCCAGCAGGTGGCTGACACAGTGTGGGGTCATCGCAGGTGATGCGGTAGGGCTTGCCCAGGGCCACCTCCGTCAGGAACATGATGCCAATCTTCTTAGATGTACAGCCCACTGCCAGAAGAAAAAGGGATAGGGATGATAGCACCATCCCTGGTGTTCCCATCTGGTTGTGCCCAGGCCATGCTGGGACACAGGGACCAGTTGCCATGACAGGGTAGGGGCTTGGCTTGGCCACAGCTGCCTGGCAGGGGCTTTGCAAAGGCGGCCAGGCTCACACAGACCCTGCGGGCATCACAAGCAGCCCAGCCCATCCCAGGACTCTCACCATAGCAGGCTGATTTGCTGTTCTCGGAGGCAAAGTAGATGCCCTTGCCCACGCGCCCACCTGAGTGGGGCATGATGCGCAGCCCGCTCTTCAGGATGGCCGCCACCACCGCCACGTTGGTGCCGTGCCAAAGCAGGCGCCGGTGCTCCAGGAGCTCATGCGCCTTGAAACGCTCATCCTGGAGAGATGCAGAGCTGAGGGCTGTCCACAGAGGGAGACACGGGGACAAGGACTGCCACCCATGTCCCCAGTCCAGCCCCAGTGCCTGGCTGGAGGAGCAGGGTGCCCGTTTGGCCCTGGCCAGCTGGGCTGAATCCCCTCCTGGGTGGAGAAGCCCCAAAGTGATCCTGGGGTGCAATCATGGCTTCCCCACTGCGACTTGGGGAAAATCACCTCCTCCTCACCTCACCATCTCGGGCCACCTGCCAGATGTTGAGGATGTGGAGTTTGTGCCCAGTCTGCATCACGTAGGTTTGGATCAGCTGCCAAGGGGGAGGCAAAAAAGCTGTGTCACTCCAGGCAGCCATCCTAGCAATGCCCACGGGCCCCCTGGGACAGTAGGAACCTTTGGGGTGCCCGCAGGCCTGCTGTAATTGCTCCCCATCATGGGGCACTGTGGCACAAGCAGCACCTGGTATTCCCGGGAAGCTGGGTCCAGCAGGGAAAGCTGGCAGCAGAGCAGGGCATAATCCTGATCCAGTGGATGGGCCACTTCTTTCTCCTCCTCTTCCTCCTCCTTCACTTTCTGTGCTTGCAGGCTCTGTGCCACCTCAATGTCAGCCAGCACCTGGCAGGGACAGAGCAGGGACATCCTCACTGCCAGTGCTGGGCACTGTGCCAGGGGAGCAGGGCGAGCCCGGCCTCCTGCCAGCAGCTCCTGCCCCACCGGGATGGGGAGCCACCCACTATGTGCTCTGGCATCTCACCAACAGCATGTCCTTCTTGGCACGCAGCAGGTCAGGCGAGTTGATAGGGGGTGGCCGGGCCCGTCCAAAGTTGTGTGGGACGATGGTGTAGAAGCGTGAGGAGAGTTCCTCCAGGCGAGTGGCCTGGAGGGGCTGCTCCCTCAGTGCTGCCTCCAGCTCTTCCAGTGCCTCAAAGCCCCTCGCAATCTGCTGCTTGCTCAGCTTCCCCAGGGGCATCTTCTTCACATCTACAGGGGAGGACAAGGTGAACCCATCCACCTGACTCACCCCACAGCTACTTCCAAGAATCTCCAGTATCACCATGGGCAAGTGTGGGCACCCAGCATGGAGTGTCCACAGTCCCATCAGGTACCAGGATATCAGAGGGGAAGCTCTAAAATCCATCAGCACCTCTGCTCCGTTCACCTCCCCACCCACACCCTCCTGACTGAGCCCATGCCACCCATCACCTCCTACCAATATTCATGGTCTGCATGGCATCCTGGAACATGTCACTGCTGAAGATGAGAGACACTAGGTCCTGTGTGGCTCTGTCCAAGGTGCAGGGCAGCACCCGCTGCTTGCAGACCTTGTTCCCATCCACGCCATCCACCTGCAGACACCCCACATCAGCTGGGAGCCTGCGAGAGGCTGTGGGAGCACAGCACCAGGGCTGCCCTTGGCTACTCTGTGAGGAGAGCCTGGTCCTGGGGCAGCAGAGCAATGGGCATGTGCTGCCTCCATTTTCCATGGCCAATGCCACATGGAAGGCCATGTTTCCCATCCAGGATGTCCTCCCACTCCATTTTAAACCATTAGCCACAAATCTCTGCCTGCAAGCTGTTTAGCATGCACCCAGACCACCCTCAAAACCCATCCCATCGCATCGCATCGCATCACATCCCATCGCATCGCATCCCATTGCATCCCATCCCATTGCATCCCATTGCATCCCATCCCATCCCATCCCATCCCATCCCATCCCATCCCATCCCATCCCATCCCGCTGACCCTCTTGGATGTCCTGCTGTTCAGTGGGCTAGGAGTGCAATGAGGACCGTCCCACCATGGTGACTCACCCTGAGGGCAACCTCTGTCTCCTGCCCAGCCCCTGGCTGCACCTCAATGAGCGTGTACTTCCCCGGCTGGGCAACGAAGTTCTCTCTTGTTGCCCAACTGTTCTTGGTCTTCTCCCGAAACTTTTTCTCAAAATCCTTCTTGGCACCTTCCAGGGAGGCACAGGGCAGGAGCTTGGACTGGCCCACCTCTCCCTGGCAGTGGACAGCAGTGGTCAGCACCTCCCCTGCATGCCTGCTCCGCCAGCCCAATGCCGGTGTGAGCAGGCAGGAACAAGGCAGGCTGTGATAGCAGGGCTGTGGGGCAGCGAGCAGGAATGTGCTGAGCCACCACAGCTCAGGGAGATACCCCAGGACTCCTTGCCGGGCTGTCACACACATTCACTGCAGGGACAGGTGCCACGTGCCCCAGCCAGGCTGACTAGGTTGTAAGGGGGCAAGTCCTTGAAACCCCCCTCCCATTAAAGGGCTAGAGCAGGACACTTGGGTGCTTGCCTTGGGTCCAGGGAAAAATTATGGGGACCACCAGGTTCACCCTCAACTTTTGGGGTTCTGAAGGCAGAGTGGGGACAGCTGAGGTGCAGGGGATGAGCGATGCCAGGCTGGACTCACCACGCGGCCCCAGCGGCTCCAGACACTGTAGGCACCATCATGCTCAAGGAGCTGGATGATGTAGAACTTGTTGTTGTTGGCGCTGATGTTGGTCTGGTTCAGGGTACAGTCATAGTCCTCATAGACCTAGAGCAAGTGACATGGCCTGGGCTGGCACCTGGGAGCGTTTGGGGAAGGAGAGGGTGCAGAGATGTCCCAGTGGGAACACAGAGGTGTCTGCAAGGAAAATGAGGGCTGACCCTGTGTCAACAGGGCAGGGGCTGCTCTGAGACTCCCCCAACCCTCCCACCCCTGCCCCTCTGGGTACCTCAGCCCTGCTCTCACCTGGGCATCCTGTGCCGTGCTCAGGGGGCACAGCCCATCAATTTTGGCTGGAAGTTTCTCCTTGGGAGCAGTTTTCAGGGCTGCCAAGGTAGAGTTCCAGTTGTCGTCCTCCTCTTCCCCTTTCAGTTTCTTTTCCCTGCTGTCTGGCTGCTTCAAGGAAGAGGCTCTACGCTTGGAAGCCATGACTGAGTCTCCCTGCTGCCGCAGGGTCAGTGAAGCCTTAATCTCCCAGAAAAATCCTTGGTGACAGCAGAGGGAGAGGTGAGAGATTCCGAGCTGCCCTTCCGGGAAAGTTCGGTGGGCTGTTCCTTCCTTTCCCTATGCCTTCAGCCTACAGCAGGGCTGGAGAAGGGGATGGGATCTCTGCCCACAAACTGTCTCAGTCTTGTCCCGAACAGCGGTTCAGGGGTGTGGCTCAGCGCCCTTCAGCCCTTGAGGGACCCCAATGTGGAAAGAGCCCAGTGACACAGAGTGGAGAGGGAGCACAGGGGAGCTCAGATGCTTGCACAGCAAACTTGGGTCAGAAGAGCTGAAGAGTACTATGGTCTGCTGGAGAGGTGAGGGGTCGGCTGGCCCTCACCTCCCTTCACTGGGGACCCCCAATCCACTGGAGTGGGTCGCCAAGGCTCGCTCAGCTCTGTGCCACCAGTGATATGCAGGAGAGGATACAATGCAACAACACGCCCCAAACATGCAATACCTTCCCCCCAGACACGAAATGCCATCCCCCCAGTCCCTCTCAAGACCAGTGAAATACTTTGATTTGGGGGGGGACGACTCGGACAGTCCCTCTCTGCTATGTCCCCCACCACTCCCAGCTGAAGAGGGTGTTCTGGGGGCAGCAATGGGGACAGAGGTACAGGCAGCTGCCGTGTCCTACCTGCTCCTGCTGCCCAGGGCTGCCTGCTGAGGAGCCACCGAGAGCCTTCAGGCTGGTCGGGCAGCCTGCCTGGAGGAGAAACTTTTCCCTTAGCAAGCAGCCATGGATGACAGCGAAAACAGCTGTCACGCCTCCGGGTAGTGCATGCATCATGTGACAGGCCTGCCTGCTGCCTGCCTGCACTGTCTGCTGCTGCTGCTGCACTGCCTGTCTGCCTGTACTGCCTGTCTG
>VZTR01021997.1:36759-57657 GCA_013400775.1 Chaetops frenatus | reverse complement strand
CTGCCTGTCCTGCCTGTCTGCCTGTCCTGCCTGTCCTGCCTGCACTGTCTGCTGCCTGTACTGCCTGCACTGCCTGTCTGCCTGCACTGCCTGTACTGCCTGTACTGCCTGTACTGTCCATCTGTGTGTACTGTCCATCTGCTTGTACTGTCCATCTGTCTGTACTGCCTGTGCTGCCTGTACTGTCCATCTGCCTGTACTGCCTGCACTGCCTTGATGCCTATATAACTTAGGTCAAAGTTACAAGGTGCTTATATAGCTTGAGCTACAAGATATCAATATAACCTGCTATATCTATATAACCTGAATCATAACTTTCTATACTTATATAACCTGAATCATAGCTTTTTATACCTATATAACCTGATATAAGTAACTTTCTATACAATGCAATGGCTAGAAAGAAAAAAAGAAAAAAACCTCAGCAGGTGGATAGTTTCAGAGATAGATAAATATAGTACTAATGAGAAATCAGCAAATATAAAGCCAATTAGCCACAAAATAAAGAATTTAGGCTGGTTAAGATGAGACAGACCAGGGAACACCATAACTGCACATGTTCCAAAGACAAAGTTGAAAAGTTCAGATGCAAAGAAGGCTTTGGAAACCTTCATCAAAGACCCCTGAGGAGCCCAAAACTGGGGAGCAGCACACACAGTGCAAAAGAACTATTTATAACCATGAGATCATACTATGTAAATTAGTTCCAGCATGAATATGATGATGTTATAATGACATAGCAACACTAAGCAATGCTTACTGTATAAATACACCACAGCATTTGACAAAGGTGGGTGAGTTAGGTGGACATATCCCCCTCACCACTAGCGCTGCAATAAACAAATACCTACTCTGTAGACACCGATCTAGGGGGTTTTATTTCCAGCCTTTTTCAGGCATCAGCCTGTAGTGTCTGTCTGCCTGCACTGCCTGCTCTGCCAAGCAGTCCCTGGATGGAGTGTGCCCATGACACCACCCTGCCCTCCAGCCAGCCTCACTCTGCCATGCTCTGAGACCAGTAGAACTGTCTTGAAACGTTAAAGATGGCACCATTTTGTGTGTCAAATGTCTTCCTGGGTCCCAAGCAAACACTCAGGGTGGAGGGTCAGGCAGGGAGGAGGACCAGACTGCACCCTGGCATTCGAACGTGGTTTGAAGGGTTCTGAGCAACCTGTGCCTGCTCCCGCCAGCACCTGCCACGCTCTGAGGGGTGCGGGTCCGGGCAGGAGGAGTTGTGCAGGAGCAGGGACTGGTGCTGGTGTCATGGGAAGGGGGCAGAGCTGCCCTTTGTGCTGGGAGCATGAGAGGACAAGGTTGCTGGGGTCAAAGTCGTGGTGGCTTTGTAGCTCCTGGGCTTGGCCACATGAGACCTTAGCGGTGCAGGCGAGGGTACAGCCCCATGTCCTCCCTTGGGGCAGAAATGATTCATGTTTACTGAGGCAGGTGCTCCACAAAGGGATGGTAGGCCGTGACAGCTATTTAGCTATCGACAGGCTGGAGAAACTGTGTCGTTCACTTTGGAGAAGACTCCAGGGGAAACTTAGAGCCCCTTCCAGTGCCTGAAGGGGCTCCAAGTCGGCTGGAGAGGGACTTCGGATGGGGCCCGTAGTGACAGGACAAGCCATAACGGCTTTGAACTGACAGCAGTTTTAGATTGCACATAAGGAAGAAACGCCCTGTGGCGAGGCACTGAGACGTGTTTCACAGAGCAGCTGCGGCTGCCCCATCCCTGGCAGCGTCCAGGGTCATGCCAGACGAGGTTCTGAGCACCACTGTCCCATAAGTGGGGGAGGCCGAACCGCAGGACCCTTAATGGCGGCAGCGCGCACCACCCCGCTACACCACCCCCAACTACATTTCCCGGCGTGCCCCGCGGTGCGCAACCGCTGCGCCTGCGCCCCTCACGGAAGCTTCCAGTTGAGGCCCCAGGTGGCTGCTGGGTAGAAGACGGGCGGTCCTCTCGGCGCCATTTTGTGGCGAGGCAGCGAGAGGGGCTGCTGGGGTGTGCTCGGCGTGTGGTGCCGACAGTGCTGTGCCGGGTGCCTGCGGATCCTGGGCGGCAGCATGGGCTCAGACAAGCGGTGAGTGGCGGCGGGAGGGCGAGGGGACACGGGAGGAGGCGGGCCGTGGTGGGGGTCGCAGCGGGCGCTTTCACCCTCTGAGCTCGGCCCGCTGTGCCCCGCAGGGTGAGCAGAACGGAGCGGAGCGGCCGCTATGGCTCCATCGTGGAGAGGGAAGACCGCGACGAGCGGGAGTCCCGCAGCCGGCGGAGGGATGACTACAAGAGGTCCAGCGAGGAGCGCCGCGGTGACCGCTATGATGACTATCGCGACTATGATAGCCGAGACTACGACAGCCGAGACTATGACAGCCGCGATAGCCGAGACTGCCGCGACTACGACAGCCGGGACTACGACAGTCGGGACAGCCGGGTCTGCCGGGACTACGACAGTCGCGACAGCCGCGATTGCCGAGACTACGACAGCCGAGATTGCCGCGACTACGACAGCCGAGACAGCCGAGACTACGATTGCCGGGACTACGATAGCCGGGATTGCCGAGACTACGACAGTCGCGACAGCCGAGACTATGATAGAGACTACGACAGCCGCGATTACGATAGCCCCGAGGTGAGCGGGGCGGCCGAGCGGGGTCGGGGGGCCGGGGATGGCACTGTGGGGCGGAGGGCACCGGGAGCGGGTTTGATCCTGGAGCGCTGCCCGAGGCCGTGGGGACCAGCCCCGGGCATGCGGCCGGTGTCCGTGTCGCTGTCCGTTCGTGTGGCACTGTGGGGACGCGCTGCGGGGAATCGCGGTGGCTAATCCTGGGCGCTGGATTCCAGAGGGAGCGGGAGCGCAGGAATAGCGACAAGTCAGAGGACGGATACCATTCCGATGGCGACTACGGAGAGCACGACTACAGGAACGATATTAATGATGAAAAAGAAAGCAAGACCATCATGTTGCGTGGGCTCCCCATCACGGTTACGGAGAGCGATGTGAGTAGCCGGGCAGGGCTGTGCCTGCCTTGCCCCTGGGCAGGGCCGTGCCGGAGCGGCTGCTGCCATTTTGTTGAGCGCTGCATCATGATGGCCCCTCTCCGGCGCTGTCGCGCTGCCATTTTGAGTCCTGAAAGCATTTAAACTGTCAGTGTTAAGTAACAGAGGTCGGTTCAATGTTAACCAGTCCCTTTCAAACAGAACAACCCGTGAATACTCGTTTATTCACGCATGTTCGGATGCTTTCCTTAAGAGTGGATTTTAAACTACCTGCTCTTTGCTGCTTTTCTGTATAGGTGGGAAGGGGCAGATTTTGTTTTTTGCTGCTTCTCGCCATTTCAGGGAGGGGCAGAGACAAAGAGGTGGCACTCACCAGTTTTTCTGGTCTTTATTGAGGCCAGAACTTGTGGCCGGTGGGGTCACATACACAGTCAGCGAGCTCCTTAGCCGAGCACAGCCCCGCACAAAGCTGCTTTGTGTGGGCACAGCTGTCTGCGTCAAAATGGCTGCTGCCGAGCTGCCGGAGCAAGTAACTGATGAGCTTGGTGCTTGCTTTTCTAACTTGATTAATAAAAAGATGTTAATGCTTTAAGTTTTTTTTTTTTCTTAATGGTTCTTTTTTAACTTTTTTTTCTTGCTGGATTATTTTGATTACCAAGGTCACAGCCCACAACTGTTATTAGAGGGGTGAAAGCTGAGCTATCCCAGCTTCGATTCAGTTAAGACTTTGCCTCTGCCTCCGATGTGTTCATGCCTTAATTGCTAGCACAGAAACTGCATTTGCACCATCTCTACAATGGAGACTTTTTCCTTTGTTTTTTTTCATTGTTCTCTTGTTACCCTTCTGATACTGAGGGTTCCTAATTGCCATATACTGGTCTAATATTTTCATGAGTGTTTGAAATGAAGTGTAGGTTCCTGCATACAAATAGACAGCCCAGTCAGACATTACACAGAACACTTTAGAACGGTTCTTGTTTCTGAGATACTGATCTTGTAGCTTTACAGTTGTGTAATAACTGTAGCGTAACTTACATGAATGTTTAATTCTGGACTCAAGAGTGTAGACAGTGCTTCTTGGAACTTACATTGATTTCTTAAGTTAACATTACTTCTGGTTGTGCACAAAATTTTCTTTTTTTCCCCTACACTTTTCATAAGAAAAATCTGCTTGCGTTGCTGATACTATTTCCAGTCAACATAAAAGTGGGCAGCTTCAGATAAGTATTGATTCTGCTGAGCAGCCCCGTTGCATGTAATGTAGTTTTAATTCTGGGAAAGCTGCTGAGAAACTTCTTGTTTTCTGCTCTAGAAATAACAAAATTGTGGTTCTTTCTCCTCTGTGCCTCTGCAGAGTGACTTTTGTCACCTGTGCTGCAGCCTAAGCAGCTTTGTTACAGCTGAAGAACTGACATCTCTTTAGCTTTTTCTGTGATGACACGTTCTTCGCAAATCCACTTTATCCTGAAAAACTGATGGGGATCTGTTAGACTGTGGGATCTTTAGCGTGAGGCTTAGGAATACATACATCATGGAGCCTTGCAGTGCAGGCTTCTTGTTTTTCATTGCTAGGAGTGAAGGGTATTTAGACGTCCAGGGAGAGGGATACCAGCAGTGTTCTTTTTAAAAACTTGGGTCATGCACAGTCTTTGCCAAATACTGTCCAGATAATCTCAGAACACACAGTCGTAGGGATTCAGATTCTGGATGATTTAGTGTCCTGAGTGAGGATTACAGTTGGTTTAGCAAAAGATCATGTGGACTTAAATGCTCATCAGTCCCCTATTGAGTTCTCAGTTCTTTGAGATAGTCTTGAAATCGTTGTTTTGTTTATCTCTTGCACAGTAGTGCAAGGTAAGTTATTTCTGTGACTTCTGTCCACCAAGTTATGAAAATTTTAACTGTTGGATCAAAATCTCCTGCAGATTCGAGAGCTTATTGAGTCCTTTGAAGGTCCTCAGCCTGCAGACGTGAGGCTGATGAAAAGAAAGACAGGTGAGAGCTCTTAATCCAGTTTTTGACATCGCCTTCCTCTTCCCCAGCCCAAAAGAGTATCCAGAATTATCCCCAAACTGCAAGCACATGCAATAAAAAAAAAAANAAAAAAAAAAAAAAAGGTTTGCCATGGCTAAGGAATGTGGCTTTTTGGAAGACTTAGATAGCTGGTCAACATATTAAAAGAAGTCTGTCTACAGGGGGTTTTGTTAACAGGTATTGGTAAGTAATAATAGTGTAAACCCATTTAATAGTATGTAGTCTGTTGCATGGTTACCCTTAAACATGGATTCAAATGGCGTGAAATGTAGCCAGTTAAGGCAGCTTGGTTCCTTGCCATGGCAAAATAACGAGCAGATCCCAGCAGTTGACGTCGCATTTGTAAAGCTGCTTTGTCATGAAGTAATGAAGCAGTTGGAGAGAGATTCGCCTGTTTTAAAGGAACTGACTAACACAAGTATCCCGTCTATATCTGAATGCTGTCTCTAGGTGTAAGCCGTGGTTTCGCCTTCGTGGAGTTTTATCACTTTCAAGATGCTACCAGCTGGATGGAAGCCAATCAGGTTGCTTCACTCACCAAGTCTAGATATTCCTGAAAATGGAACAAGTCTGTACAGTTGAAAAAAAAAAAAAAAAAAAAAAAAAAGGAAAAATAGAGGTGGAAGGAGTGGTTTGTTCCATAACAGTGACTTAAAGAATAAAAGCTTTGTATATATTAAAATTTGTAACATATAAGGTAAAATTAAGAGAGAAAGTTCTGTTTTGCTGAAAGGTCCCATTGTTTTAAATGACTTGGTTTCCATTTAATTGGATCATGAAGATTTGGCTAGTAGTCGTTAGAAAAGCCTAGCTTATTTCCAGTTGATGTTTCCTTCTCTGTTGTCAGAGAAAGCACCACATCTGTATTGGTATTAACCCTGAAAGAGAAAAGTGTCAGTTCTTGGCAGTAATCTGTTACCCTGGTTAAAGAGGGGGAACTGGCTCTTCTAGAGGAAAAAGCATGTTCATTTCAACTGAATTAGGCAGAGAGTGAGATCTCACATCTGTTAGGCTCTGTATTTTGGCTTTTTTGTTACTATGATTTGATAAGGAGCCAAAATGCAATAAGAATCCTCTGGTTTGTTTTCCTATGAGATTTTCCTGTAGCACTGCAAACAGTTTCACTTGCCTTTGCTATTTTTTTGACTATTCATAACCTATTTTAACAACAGACCTTAAAATTACTCTGAAAGTGAACAAAGTATGTCAAATTGCTGTTTTCTCTTGCACCTGAATGTTTGATGCAGTGGTCCTATGACAGCATTATGACCAGTTTTTCTGCTCTGTTCATGTTATAATAAAGAAATGGCACCATAATGGGATTCATGGCAGTTCCAGCAGATGGAAGTTGTCATATGCCCTGTGCTGGAATAGTGTTTCATATGTCCCATGCTATGGGTGAGTCCCCCAGCCAGAGAGCAGCTTTGGAACTCTCTTTTCCTGACATGCTGCTCAGTAGGGCAGGTGGCTGCAGGGGAAAGACTAATACCAAGAAATTAATGCTGAGCATATTTTCAGAAATTAATTTTTTTAATATATACAAAGCTGTACTGATACATAATTTATTGAAATACACTCAAATTCACTCCAGTAACCAGCCACCTTAGTAGTAGGGAAGACATAGCCTGTCCCCAGCAGCCAGGTTGCTGACTACTAGATGACAGAATGATTGATTGCAACTATGCCAGCAGCCTTGTTTCTATGTGTGCACATCAGTGAGTGCTGGGCCCTCCAACCCTCCCTCCTGCCGGTAGGAGCAATGGCTTTGCCCTATTTAGTAGTGCAGAATGTGAGAGCCTTATTCATGCTACATGCTAGATCTATGTCAGACCCTGTTACCAGAAAAGCCACTGGTCCTGACACTATGGTACCTCTGCAGAAAGACAACCTGCTATAAAAATGGTTCTGCCATTGCAGTATCTGGGGTGTGGCCTCTAATACGCACTTCCTCAGATGTGCTTCCACCTGTTTGACCAAAATATGTTGATAGCCATATTTTGAAAGGCCATTTTGCATACCCACGCTTGGCAAAGCGTGAGGCTGAGAGTCAAGGCTTCTTAATAGCTGTAAATTCCTAACTCCTCTGAAGTCAGAGTGAGAGGACATGCTGAAAGCATTATGAACTTTTCCTACCTGTGGAGAAGCTTCACGTGCAATCTAGCTACTCATTTTGGAGAGCTCCTGCCTGAATGAAGAACACAAACCTCTTGTGCAGGCTTCCAATTGAACTGACGCAGTAGTCAAATGAAACCACTCTTGAGTTATGTTTCAGTTGATGGCACTTGTAATCCAGCCTTCGAGAAGTCTAAGCAGGGTCCCTTTGGGAGGAATTACTGTATTTTCAAGGGGACACTTCTGAAGTGTGCTTGGAAAAGTAAATCCATATGTGGTTAAAAGGTCTGGGGTGTTTGGAGTAGGGGACGAAGTGAAGCAGTCACCTAAGGACATGTTTAAAAAGTCGCTCAGTGCTATACCAGAAGTGAATAGAAATGTGGGGGCAAAGAGACTCCTAAAAATGTGTTAATCTGAATGCAGCAGATTAGGACTCTGTCTCCTTCGAGACACTTTGTGGTTCCATGTCAGCGTTTAGTGTTTGGCAGCTTTTTCAACACTCCCTGATTCTGTTTATCTTTGCTCCACATCCCATTCTCTTACTGCCCTCGTCCTCCTCTCTGCAGGATTGGATGGGCAGGGTGTAGGTGGCGGTGGTTGTCCTCCACATCCTCCCCATATGTTGTCCATTTAATTCAGGAGCACTGATTCCTCCGAAGGGTGCTCTGCCATGGGAAAATGGACATGTGTGTCTCGATACAGGAATAATTGAAACCACTTTTTTTGCAGAAAAAGCTGGTGATCCAAGGGAAGCAGATTGCAATGCACTACAGCAACCCAAGGCCCAAATTTGAGGACTGGCTCTGCAACAAGGTACAAAACATGTTTCTGTGGGAGAGTTTGTCTTGGCTGTAGAGCTTTCCACTTGCTCAGTGGTTTAAAGAAAGTGACACCTGAATCAATCTGCTCCTGTTCCCCATAAACTTAAATTATTCCCCAGCATGTGTTCTCTTCTAAAGCTGTGCTTTTTGTAGTAGTGACCTGGGATTGTAAGCTAGACTACACAGTTAAGATAACTAATTTGGAATGACTAGGGATGAAGTAACTAGGATGTTCTAAAAAGCAGCTGTGGTGCAGATAAGGGTGGCTTTCAATGTTCTGGGTTATTCTGGTGGGATTAGCTTTGTTGTGTTACTTTGTGTGAATGTCTGGGTTTTGTTGGTGTACAGCAAAAGCAGCATTATTAAAATTATCTGAGTACTTACTAGGCTTCTCTTTTTTGTCACAGTGCTGCCTTTACAACTTCAGAAGGAGGCTAAAATGCTTCCGCTGTGGAGCGGACAAATTTGGTATGTTACCGTGGTCTCTTTTATGTTCAGTTTTGTGGGAAACTTTCTGGCCTATGTAGGAACCAGAGTTCTGTGTGCAGAGAGGCGACATAGCATGATGAATTCAGACTTGCTACCACTGCCCTGATGGGCTTATGAAGTGCTGAGCTTTAAGTAGATGAGCCGTGTCCTGACTGAAATATTTTCTCTTCTTACAAAGATTCAGAACAGGAGGTACCACCTGGAGCAGCAGAAGCTGTTCAGTCTGTGGATTATTACTGTGATAGTAAGTGATCTTTGACTTATTGTAGAATGTGAAGTGTAAACATGCATACTAAAAATCCTTCCCCTACCTCGGCCTGCCAGCCGAAGGACTTGAAATAGGCTGTGCAGTGCTTATGTTGTACTTTTCCTCCCCAGCCATCATTCTCCGAAACATTGCTCCTCACACAGTAGTGGAATCCATCATGACTGCCTTGTCTCCGTATGCATCTCTGGCAGTCAATAATATTCGTCTTATCAAAGACAAGCAGACTCAGCAGAACAGAGGCTTTGCATTTGTGCAGCTGTCTTCTGCCATGGTGAGGACCTTACTGGTGTTTTGGCGAGAAACAGCTAGTTAACCTGCTTCTCTCCCTGCAGCATTTGGAGCCCTGAGCTGTCTGACGACTGGCTCCGTTCTAGGAGTGTTGATGGACACAGTGTGTCAAAGCTGATAACATGTAGCTGCAGTTTGGAAGAAGGTGGTGGGATGTTGGGAGCACATTGGAAAGCTGTTTTTGTGGCAGAGTGCTGTTCTGGATTGCAGCCTGACTTCGTACTTGGATTGCAAAAATACTGGTGTGGGATCGTACTTTGTTGACAGATTCTAAGATCTGGGGCATATAGTGTGGGAGCAGGTGCGTAGAATTAGGCTTTTTCCACCTTGAGAAGAGAGGAGGAGGCAGATGTTGCTCTTCTCAGCAGCATCCAGTGGGAGGGCGTAAGGACAGCAGAAACATATTCTCAAGGATACGTAAGGATAGGACAATAGGCAACAGCCATAAATTGAAACACAGGAAATTGCAGAGGTACAAGAAAAGCCTCCTCAGTCTCAGGGAGGTCATATGCTGGCATGGAGTCCCTGAAGGGCAGTGAATCTCTGTTCTTGGAGGTGGATGTGACATTGAGGGCTGTGGTATAGTGATGGACTTGGCAATGCTGGGTTAATGGTTGAACTCGATGATTTTAAAGGACCTTTTCAACCTAAATGATTCATTGAGTCTGTACATCAAACTCAAGCAGCAGTGTGATCTGTTTGGACCTGCTGTAGTCAGAGGAAAGCAGGTGGTTGGATTAAAACAGGTGCCTGATCTCAGTTTTTGCTGATGTCCCATTTGGAGTAATTTTCGTCTTGATGAATTGGAATGTATTTTATACTTAGTGACCCAGGGAAATGCTCAGTATTTTCACATGGGCTTACGGGTCTCACTGTGCTCTTCTGTATGTGTGTAATATGAGGACATGGAGGTGTTTCTACATCTTTAGCTCTTTTCAGTGATTCTACATGAAAAGGTGGAATTTGGGGAACTACTGAACCCCCTCAGCAAAATGCCTTTCATAATAATGAGTATTTTTTTGTTGTAGGATGCTTCTCAACTGCTACAGATTTTACAAAGTCTTCAGCCACCGTTAAAAATTGATGGCAAAACAATTGGTGTTGATTTTGCAAAGAGTGCCAGAAAGTGAGTTGTGATAGCAGTCAATTGTATTTTTGGGTTTTACTTTTTTTTTTATTCACACGCTCACCCCTTCCCTTTATATTGGGTGGTTTCTTGTCACCCACACTTTTATTAAGCTTGTTCTAACTCCAAAGTTTTGCTTCCCTTAAGTCACTTGTGTTGCATGCATCCTGCTCTTCACTGTGTATGAGGAGAGTGAAAGCAGTGTTCCCTGCACCCGTTTCTAGTCCTCTGAAGATAACACTCTAACTGTTTGTGTGCACAGCACATTTTTTTCCTTGGAGACCTCCTGACTTGTTACTGATTCTACAACAATGAACCTGAAGTTCCTTTACTCATCAAGCAGCGGTTTGGCTCATTCACTAATTTCCGAATGTTTTATAACTGCCAAGAAATCAGTGTGTGAGGGTAGACTCCACCTCCTTGCATAGGGAGACACTTCAGAATAAAGCAGTACTTACTCAGGTGCCTGATTTTTGTGATTGCAGAGACCTGCTTCTCCCAGATGGTAACAGAGTCAGCGCCTTCTCTGTGGCAAGTACAGCCATTGCTGCAGCTCAGTGGTCATCCACTCAGGTATAATTTGGAGACTGTTACTCATAGTCCTGCTTTCCTGAAAATTAAAATGTAGACCATGTAATTGCCCTGCTGGCCTGTTGCTTGGTTGAACTCTTTAATGGCAGATCCAGCCATGACACATCAGGTCCACAATCAGTTTGGAGCCTAGGCAGTGGGGTGCATGATATTCTTTAATAAAGGAGTTTACCTGTCCCTGACAAAAATACCTTCTTGGATTTCAGCCACAGACTGGAGAGGGCAGCACTCTTGACTATAGTTACCTCCAGTCAGGACAGGATGGATACTCACAGTATGCTCAGGTTAGTAGTAGAGATGGTGCTCCAACCAGTAGGTTGTCATAATTTGGATATACAAATTACTCACCTTGTGTTATCATTGATTTCCCTTTGCAGTATTCCCAGGATTATCAGCAGTACTACCAAAATCAAGGAGGAGTGTTGGACACAGACACGGCTACCATATCAGGTAGTGCTTCCAGCATCTGAGAAGCAGTTGTTTGTAATGATAGTTTTGCAGTAGTATTTTACCTCAGTTTTTATGTTATTTTGCTGTGCAAAAGAAGACTTGTCTCATTTTGCTCTCAGGATGTCTGAATGGGGATGCATTACTAGGGAACTGTAACAGATTCGTTGAAGTGGAACTTTTTGTGCAAGATGAGAGAGGAGCCTCTCTTTCAGACTACTGACAAAGGTCTTGAACTTATGATAGCGATGTAAGCAGCTCTAGCAAATGTTCAGCACTAACAGCTGTAGAGGCCAAGAATTGCTGACTGAGAGCAGAATATTTCTTTGTGAAAAGGAAACTGTTCCTTGTGTGGGCAAAAGATACCCATGGTGTATCTATCTCCTTTTGAACATTTATTGCCTTGTTTGGCTGCTGGAGATGGAATTAGTAGCTGAAACTATAAACAAAGTAATTTTAGCCCTAGGATGCAGTACTGTTTTACAAATTAGTTGGCTTATGCATTGCTCCTCTCTTTTGACAGGAGCTCCGGTCACTACAACGACAGCTGCAGTTGTGTCCCAGAGTCCTCAGCTGTATAATCAGCAGACAAACTCACCTGACTCTCCGGTAATTACAGCACTGATGAGTCCTTGCTTTCAAAGCCTGGGATGTGTGGCTTAGCTGTAGCCTTTGCTTTTTAAAGTGGGTGGTACAGCAAAGCTTCTGAGTGTCCGTGGGTCATATGTCACCTGCCATTTCTTCTCTGTGATGGTTTTGTTCTTTGCTAAAGGTGAGTGCCAAGTGTGCTGGTGAGGAGGAGTTAGCTGTCGTACGCGTGGGGTGCGCTGCTCACGCCTTGGCTCGCTGTCCTTGTTTTCTTGGTGACAGCTTTTCTAATTGAGGTTTGTGGTTTGGGTTTTTTTCAGACACAATCAGCACCACCTACCACTAGCACTCAGGCACAGGCGGCTCCTCCGACTGGCGTAGTGCCTGGAACCAAGTATGGTAAGTGCTTGGGAGCTGCTCTGGGGGACAGGTTTCTGTCACTGTAGCAATAAGGCTCGGCCTTGGCCAAGTGCTGCATCACCGTGTCATGGTGAAGCTGCCCCTGGAGAGCGTTGGCTGCACGGGTGATTAAGAGCCCTTTACAGACGTGTCTGCTGTCGTGGCTGCTATAATCTCCGAATTTTACCTGAAATGTAGAAAGATACCTGTCTGAATTCGTCTGGAACGACCATGTCCCACACTTTAATTTTTTTACAGCTGTCCCTGATACTTCCACCTACCAATATGATGAATCTTCAGGATATTATTATGATCCTATAACAGGGCTCTACTATGATCCTAATTCCCAGGTAAACACAAGTTCTTCCCACATGTCTTAACTGTTAAGGTCCATTAGTTCCCTATCTCTCATCATACGAGTGACATTTGAAGTGCACAACGTACCAAATGTTGGCGATAACTCTCAGCAGTGTGTGTAGGGCTGGGACTTGAATCCCTCTGCATTGACTTGAATAGCCCTGCATTTTTCTCTCCTTTTCCTTAATTTTCCTCCACATTTGGCCCATATAGGATTAGCACTTGTCACAGCCACTGTAGCTGAGCTATTTCATTGCGGCGTGCCCGGCAAAGTGCACCCAGCTCTGGGCTTTGGTGGGTCGTCTCTTGGGAGAAGCAAAAGATTCTCCATAGTGCTCTTGGGCAGAACCACCTGTGTTTGGGGACAGAGGCTTCAGCCACTTCCTGCCTTTTGACTCCGCTGTGGAGTCTGCAAAACTTGTTTGGACTCTACAAAACGCCTTCCCGTGTGGTGCAGTAGTGTGAATCAGCTTGCTTGGGTTTTCCCGTGGACGCTGAGCTTGTGTGAGGTGTTTAACTGTCTGCCTCTCCTTCCTTCTGGCAGTATTACTACAATGCCTTAACCCAGCAGTACCTGTACTGGGACGGCGAAAAGGAGACCTACATGCCTGCAGCAGAAGGTGTCACGTACCAACAGACAGCTACCACAACCACCACCAAAGAAGTGAAAGAGAAGAAAGAGAAGCCTAAAAGTAAAACAGCCCAACAGGTAAAAGGCAGAATGGGCTCGTAACTGGGATAAAGTCTTTTCTGTGGCACGGGATGGTATTTCTCCTTTTTCATGACAAAGGAAATCCTGGGTTATTCAGTGGGTTGCATGCCTTCAATCTGCAGGCATTGTGAGGGGCTGAGGAGAGGTGGAGTTGGCAAGGCTTCAGTGCAGAAATAAGCTCTGCATAGGAGGAGTGCTTATGGAATCCTGCCAGGATCAGTGGGAGTAGAACTAAGCCGTCACTTAGAGGATTAGCTTGATAAGAAGAGTTTGTACAGTAAAAGCAGCAGGCTGTGTTATCTTTGAACACTGCATACAGGGAAACAGCTGCACTACATCCAGTGTCCCGTGGTTTAAAAATAAAAGGTAGTGGGTTGACTTGTTCTGAAACTGCATGTGAGATTGAATGGGTGTCATAAGAGATTGATAGCTTTGAGAGGAGCTGTGTGATCAAACCACTCTGCATTTCAGATTGCTAAAGACATGGAGCGCTGGGCAAAGAGTTTGAACAAGCAGAAAGAGAACTTCAAGAATAGCTTCCAGCCACTGAGTACTAGGGAGGAGGAGCGGAAGGAGTCAGCAGCTGCAGATGCAGGCTTTGCCCTCTTTGAGAAAAAGGTGAAGGTGCTGGCAGTGGTGTGTGGTGGGGCGGTCGTGTGACAGAGAGCTCCTTGCTCAGGGTGTTCTTGTCTCATCCAGGGAGCTCTGTCTGAGCGACAGCAGATCTTGCCAGAGGTGTTGAAAAACGGGGATGATGAAAATCCACTAAAGGTGAGTATGATAGAGGAGCTCTAGCCAGTACTTGCTTTCCAACCTGGATTTCCATGGCATCATCTGTAAAAAGTGGTGCTGGTGATTACAGTGGTGTGGTGCAAGTGCAGTAGGCTGGGTGACTGAGGTACACTGAGGGACAGCTATGATTCTTTCTAGTCTTGAGCTCTTCTGGGGTTTTGAGGTTTCTACATAAGCTGTACTTAAAAGTATTGTTTGGCTAGTGGAATCTGTCTTGTAACCACTGTGGTATGTACTTTTGAGTTGCAGTGCTGTGAAAGTGTGGGCCCAGTTCTTAATAGAACAGGGACCCTTGCAGCAGAGGTGGCAAAGAAGGCTGAAATACTGAACCTTTGTTTCAGTCCTTCAGTCATTTGTTTCAGTCTTCACTGCCAAGGCCAGCCCGTAGGAATCCTTGACCCAGGGGAACATGAGAAAAGGAACTAGTACTGTGAGGGTGACTGAGCACTGGAACAGGTTTCCTAGCAAGGCTGTGGAGTCTATTTCCCTGAAGATACTAAGAGGTCATCAGGACACAGTCCTGAGCAGTGTATGCTGGGGGGCCCTGCTTAAGTAGGGAGGTTGGACTGGATGACCTCCAGTGGTCCCATCCAGCCTCAAGCATTCTGTGATTTCATCCTTAATAATGGGAGCATGCCGTTCTTCTGTGACACACATCTGCAGCCTTTGTTCCCTCTTTGTGCTCTCTGAACTGGGGTGGCACTGTTGCACTCGCCTTAATTCTGTCTTTCCTTTTCAGCGTGGCCTTGTGGCTGCCTACAGTGGTGACAGCGATAATGATGAGGACTTGCTGGAAAGAATGGAGAATGAGGAGGAGAAGCTGACTGACTGGAAGAAGATGGCTTGTCTGCTGTGTAGAAGGCAGTTCCCAAACAAAGACGCTCTGATTCGGCACCAGCAGCTGTCCGACTTGCACAAGGTAGTTGCACTAACTGGAGAGGAAAATACTGGGTTGTCATAATTCATTGTGTAAACCAAAGCTATGAGGCATGTTGCTGTTTGGAAAACAATTTCTG
Organism: Chaetops frenatus; assembly: GCA_013400775.1. Taxonomy (NCBI): domain Eukaryota; kingdom Metazoa; phylum Chordata; class Aves; order Passeriformes; family Picathartidae; genus Chaetops; species Chaetops frenatus. The sequence continues at coordinate 42,619 of VZTR01021997.1, read as the reverse complement.
TTAAAGAGAAAATGTGCAATTGGAATTTTGCTCTCCCAACTTCATTTAAGAAGAGCTGTTGTGCATTTCATGCTGTTAAAGTGAATCTCTCCTCTTCTTTCAGCAAAATATGGATATCTATAGGAGATCAAAGCTTTCTGAGCAGGAACTTGAAGCCTTGGAGCTGCGTGAGAGAGAGGTCAGTGTTGAAATGAGCAGATGAGTAGCTAATGGAAAACCTGCACAGGTGATCACTTGAGCTCTCCTTATCCTGACACACGTCACTTGAGATAATCCTTGTAAGCCAACCCTTTTTCCAGTCAAGGTTCAAAGCTTCCCTGTTAGATAGAGAGAAGTGTCCCATATCCCACAGATCTGGCTTAGCTGGGAAGGCTCATTCTAGCTCAGGGCTGCCAGACTGGGACTGGAAACCTACAAGTCTCTTCCTGCCCCAGTGCTGGTTCAGATGGTGCTCCAGGGACCTGAGTCTGGGGCTCTGCTGTTGATGGTGTTAGTATTAGTGGGCTGCAGTCTGCAGTGTTCTGTAGTAGCAGGTGTTTATCTGACTCCCATAGCTCAAAGCTGAACAAAAGTGTCTTGAAATCCATGCTAACTGTAGTTGCTTTATGCAGATGAAATACAGAGACAGAGCAGCTGAGAGGCGGGAAAAGTACGGCATCCCTGAGCCCCCGGAGCCCAAGCGCAAGAAGGTCTATGATGCAGGCACAGTGTACGTATCTGAAAGCTCCTCAGCAGCTGCCTCAGTGCACTGTGAGCAGTGTGGGTATCTTGTTAACTCATCTCTTCTCACAGGAATTACGAGCAGCCCACCAAAGATGGCCTTGACAACAGTAATATAGGGAACAAGATGCTGCAGGCCATGGGATGGAGGGAAGGTTCAGGCTTGGGAAGAAAATGCCAGGGCATCACAGCACCCATTGAGGTAACTAAAGAGGGGTGTCTCCTTGAGGAGGTTTGGTGCCTTTGTCTTTTTACTTTTTTAAACAAAAGCACTTTCTGCTGAAGAGCTCTGAAGGAATAAACTGCCAGCCACAGCAAAGCTGTCTCTGTTTATGTTGGCTCCTGCTCACATTTGTCCCATCGGATGCTGAAGCAGAGGCAGGGCTGTGCCTTCCTCCCTTTGGCACTTGATTCCTGAGGCGCTGTGGCCCCAGTACCCCAGGAGGGGCTGGCCCTCCCTTCGGTTGTTGCCTTTCCTGGCCTTGCCTGTGCTCCAGTTTGTGCTGTCAGGAACTGTTCTGTGCAATTGGAGTGGGGTCAGAGTTGCCTGAAGCATGAGGATGGGGTGATCCATGAACTCCAATCTCTAGGTGTCCATGGTGGTATTTATGGCTGTGGAGATCATCTCCAGGAAAGCTTGGGAAGCTGGCTGGGTTGATGGGATTTTTGGTGGTGCCCTCGTGGTAGTCTGGCCACTCTCTGCAGAGCTGAAGTGTGTCTCTCTTCCCTTGCAGGCCCAAGTACGAATGAGAGGAGCTGGCTTAGGAGCCAAGGGCAGTTCCTACGGTGTCTCCACGGCGGATTCGTACAAAGATGCAGTGCGGAAAGCCATGTTCGCTCGCTTCACGGAGATGGAGTAACCCCTCTGGCCTGCAGAAACACTTCCTTGTTAGCAAGAACTGACTGTTAAACTCCGTAGCCCTGGTGACCTGGCTGTATCATGGTTTTGGTTTAGAGTTGACTATTTCATTCCCTTGGACGTTGTTCCCTGCTCGGCATGTAACAAACACTTCCATGAGCAGATTGTTTGAACTGACCCAACTTCATGCTGGAGAGCTTCTGGTTAGACCAAAGGGGATGGCTGATCTTTGTACGGTCATGTATATAGTGTACTGTATTTTGTGTTTTAGCGTGTTGTCCAGGTGCTGCTCCTGCCCTTCGGAGCAGCAACAGGACCTGTTAGCTGTGCTTTCAAACTGTCTCTGCTCTCCTTTATTGTATTGTCTGTCTGGGGTTTTTTTGAGAATTTTCCTGTACATTTTGTATGATACATCTTTGTATAGACTTTTTGAAGACTTTGATTCTAGTAGCCAATTTGGCTCATTTCCAAATGAAATACATCCAAAAATTATCCTATTTCTGTTTCTCGGTGGGTGAATGAAGAATTAAGTTGCCAATGCTACTTGTCCTTTCTGTCGTTCTGCTTCTTCCTTGATGAGACTTCATCCCAGAGTCTCGGTTCCATGCAGCTCTGCACTCACCTCCCTCCTTTCATCCCTGTGCTGTGCCTTGTTCTCAGCATCTTTCTCACAGCTCCAGCATGGACAGTGGCTGGTGGAGCATCAGAGCTCTCTGTAGCCCTTCCTGCCACCACAGGAGAGGACCAGCAGCAGTGTCTGTCCCTGCCCAGGAGCCCCTGTGGGTGTTTCCTGCTGGCCCTATGGTGGGCAGGGGGCTGGCAGGGAGGGGGGTCACAAGTGTGGCACATCTGGGAAGATTTGAGTGCTCCACCTTGGCTTCTCCTGGCCTACCTTGATGCTGTGGGGAGCTGTGGCAGGCTGGGTGATGGGAGGACGAGGTTCCCCAGAGGTGTCCTGCAGCTGTCCCCGTCACTGCCTTTCTGTTCTCTACCTGTGCTGTGCCTTGTTCACACTCTTCCCGAGAGTTCTGCCTTTGCTGATGCTGTTGGCTGTGGCTCTTGCTCAACGTCCACACAAAGCTGAGCCAGCAGTGGGCGTAGGAAGGGGTAGGATGAAGCAGGAGCAGCTTCACCACTCGTGCTTGGTGCAAAGCCCTTGTGAGGGTCGAGGCTGGCATCCTGTGGCTGCTTTTTGGAATGGGTGAATCCTGCTTTGCTAGCTGCTGTAGCTGCACCTGTGCTCGTGTTCGTCGGTCAGGCTGCTGCCTGATTTTTGAGGGCTGCCTGGCTTGGGGTTAGCAAGGTGGGGAATCCCCCCACCTCTGGCTCAGGACCCGGACCGCAAGACTTGGGGTCCCTGCCGGGGTCCCTGCCAGAGTCCGCGGGCCGTTCCACTAGGTGGCAGCCGTGGCCCAGCTGTGACAGTCTGTCGGGGAGCGTTTCCTCTGCAGGACTACCAGGCTTCGCCGAGGCTCCAGGGCTTCGTGCTAGCGTGTGACATTCCCTCTTCGGCTCCACAGGGGAAGCCAGGTGGCTCGAAATAACCTAAAAGTGCCAGCTCCCTGCCCCAGCTTCCCCCAGGGTGATGGTAGGGAGGGCAGGCCTGGTGCACTGCAATGGGGCCCCGTGTGCCTGTGGCAGCCTCCACCCCCCACTCCCTGTGTGTCCCGGCTGGCGACACAGTGAAGTGCTTTGCTGCTCTGGGCTGTAAATGGGGGGGTCTGTTTCCCAGCAGGTGGGTTCAATGGATCGATAAAATGCATTTGTGTAGCTCAGCTTCTTCCCAGCCCATCGATCCCTGTCCCAGTGCATCCTCCTGATGAGGGGTGATGCTGCGGGCACGAGGGGGAGGGCGGGCAGTGGGCACAGCACAGTGTTCTGCTGTCAGGTTTGCTCCCTCCTTGCTGCAGCAAGGTGCTGCCCCAGCTGGTACCTCCCACAGAACAGTTGCAGTGGGGAGGCAGGAGCGTGCCATGGGGGCACAGGAAGCTGCTCGTAGGGATAACTGCCAGAATGGGCTGCCCAAAGCAGGGTCCCTTCCTGGGGCAAGGCTTTAATGGGGTCCTGGGCTTGCAGCCCACTTGCTCTTGGCTACATGAGTTAAAGCCCCCCTTCCCGGGTTAAGGCACTGCCGCTGGGTGCCCAGGGAACAGGAGAAGCTGGGGTGGGGGGGGTTATGCAGCCCCCCCACTCCCAGGCATGCCCCCGAAGCCGTGCCAGGCACTGGAGCAGGGCATGGAGGCACTGCCGCCTGCCAGCACCCGCGCCTCCAATTTAGGCAGCGCAGAGCGGCTGTTCGTGACTGAATGCACCGTGGCCCACAGCCTTGGGAGGGACACGGTGTCCCTGTGTCCCCGGGGACCGACCTCTGTGGGGGCGGGAGGAGAAGCTCTGGGATGGGGCCAGCCCCAGAAGTGTGCAGCGACAAGGCAGGATCCCCCTCGGAGCAAGGAGGGGAGCTGTCCTGGGCATGGCGTGCAGGGCTGCCAGTGTGCCAGTCCCACTGGGGATGAGCAGCTGAGCCCGAGCCTGATGCAGAATGCCCCAAAGGGTGCCAGGCCATGGTCAAAATGCTGGGGGGCTGAAGCTGGCCCCACCAGGAATGCAGAGGGACACAGCATACTGGAGAGAGGCTTGTGTAGCCAGGCAGTGGCAGGAGGAGATGCAGAGCAGTCCCTGGATGGGCAGAGCTTTGCTGCACTCCTATGCTTTGGTTTCTCTGCTGCTGAGCAGCCACAAGGCCTCTCTGTGGCTGACAATGGAAAAGTAAAGGCACTAAGCCCCAGAGCAGGTGGAGACCACAGGCTAGGAGGAGAGGGGGGGCACCCAAAGGCACCCTGTGCCCTTTGCCCTGGGCAATAGGTACATGAGAGCAGGACTGCAGCTGGGGGCTCCTTCCAGGCACAGGGCAGCTGCAGGATGACTTCTAGAGCCTTGGCTCAAACAGGCCTGCAGCTCCTTCCAGCACCTACAATATGCAGAATCTAAGGCCCCTGATGGTGTAGTTTTAAAGTTTGGGATTTTTCTGGCTGGCTTTCAGCATTTATTAATATTAAAACTCCCAAGCCTGCTATGCCCTGGCTTTCCAGGAGGCCTTTGGAGCATTGCGAGCTCCTGCGTGCTAATTGAGGTGAGTAAACCAGCCAAATCATCAGTGTGAACAGCTTTCCTCCTGAGTATTCCTTTATTGCTGGAGTTACAAACCCGTGGCAGAGCTCAGCACTCTGCATGGGCAGCCCCAGGCCTGCCTGGCTCTCTTGCATGGTCACTGAAATGCTGCTGGCAGGCAGGAACACATCCTTGTGCCACTGGTTGGGGCTGCCAGAGGCCCCAGGATGCTGTGTGGATTGGGTTGGCTTTCCTGCATTCCCCCTGCCAAAAAGCCTCCTGTGCTCAGCAGGACAGGCATGGAGAGAACTGTGACCTTGGCTGTGCTCGTGCCGAGTCAAAGCCAGGCACCCACAGCTCCACGGGGATTGTATCCTGGTGCCAAAAGGGGATCTGAAGGGGGAGATGGTGTTTGCTGCCATGGGAGAGCCTGGCAGGGGGCACAGAACATGTGTGAGGTTATGCACCTGTGTGTCCATGTGTGTGCTCGTGCTCCTCTCCAGTGCCTTTCCCCACTCTGTCACAGGGCATTTAACAAGGCTGCTTCCCCTCCTCTTCCTCACCACGTTGGTCCATCCTCTCCTGAGCTACTAAATGTGTCCTAGCTACTTTGGAGTTGCCCTGGAACAGTTTTCCCTATTTTATCGAAATGCCCCACAACCACCTGGCTCTGGTTCCAGCACTGGGGCTGTGGTGGAAGGATGGGCAGGGCCACAGTGCAGCATCCTGCCAGCACACCATGGCTACTGCTGTGGCACCCCGGCAGCCTGCCTGTTTTGGATGCTCAAAGGGCAGGAAAAGGACAGCCGAGGGGGGGGGAGGGTGCACAGATAAAGGGGGTTGGGAAGGGCGTTTGGCTCCCTGCTCTAGGTGCTCACTACACCAGCATCCCCTCCTGCCCCTTGGCATGGAAGGCCTGGGGCTCTGGAGCAGTGGCCATGTCATCCTGGACACTCTTCCTCCCCAGCCCCACAGTACCAGGGTGGGTGAGGAAGGGGAGGTGTGTCCCTTACCCCTTGGCTGCTCTACTTGGATTCTGTTTCGAGCGAGAGCCCGGTTCTGGCTTGGGAACGGCACGGTCCAGGTTTCTCTGCTGGGGCGGAAAAAAAAGATGGTTTTAATTGACTCACCATCTGCAGCAACGTGGACACAATTTGCAGTCCTGGGGGGTGG
>VZTR01021997.1:25186-35206 GCA_013400775.1 Chaetops frenatus | reverse complement strand
CTGGAAAACACCTGGTCTGCTGCACCGGCATCCCTCCCACCGAAATCCAAGCAAAGGGAGCGGGATGGGGGAAAAGTCCTCGGTACCCTGCTATAGCTCACAGCTTCCAAGGCTGTGTTTTTTGGTGCCTGGGTTTTGCTGGGGGCCGTGTTGCATGGGGCATCCCCCGAGAATCAGCCTACATCCGCAGGAGCCACATGGATCTGACAGAGACTCAGAGAGGCACGGTCAGTCACACCCAAGGGTGGGTTTGCAGGAGATACTGGAGGGATAGGACCAGCAAAGGGAGCCCTGTGCCCCCCACCCCAGAGGGAAGTGGCCATGGTGGCAGCAGCCAGGCAGGCTCAATGCCGCGGCTGTGCCCTGGCAAGGACACAGTGCTTGGGACCTCCCGGGAGGGAGACTAATTTTAGGAGTGCTCCGGAGGGGCTATTTTGGACCCTTGGCTCTGCGTGAGTCACCTGCTATTTTTCAACCCCACTGTGGTTATTTCCGTGGCAGAGTGATTTACACGGGCTGGGACGATGCTGCTGGGGTCTGGAGCCCAAAGCCATGCTGGGGGCACAACCCGCTCCCCAAACAGGGTGCAGAGAGGTCCCAAGGCTGCCTGCTGGGGCTCCCAGCAAACGCTGCAGTGCCTGGGGTGCCCACAGCAGGCAGGGTGGGCCAACCTGGAGCCCCATCCCACCACCCTGCCACCTTCTTAGAGGACTGCATGGTTGGGCTTGCAGCTCCTCAGTCCTCTTCCTCCATTGTTTCCTGGGAGAGATGGATGGGGAGAGGTTGGAAATTGTGGTGGGGTAGTGATGCAGCTGATGGTTATGGGGAGGGAGAACATCTCTGTCTCGGGTGCTCGGGGCTGAACATCCCTGCACCACACTGGGCTCCTCCCTCCCCAAACCTGCCGCTTCAGAGCCCGCCAGGCAAAAACCTGCCTGTTTCGGGGTTGTCAGAGCAACGTGATGCACCTTTCAGTTACCACGGCAACCTCAGCAAGAAGTTTTTAAAATTCAGGCAAGGTAATTTCTCCTCGCGCTGCGATTTCGTTATCGCTTGTCTTGCCATTCCCCAGGGAAGCGGCATCCTGCCTCGCTCCTCTGCCAGCAAGGTGGGATCTTGGAGATAAGAAAGGCAGAGCTGTGAGGAGGGGGAGTGAGCGGGTGCTCTCCCTGCACCCCGTTAACAGGTCTGGCCTCAGAGACGTGGGCTGGTAATTAAAGAGCATTGATGGGGGGGCGGGGAGGGGGGCAGGTGATGAGCACCCTGAGCTTAGGGAGAGCAGAGAGATGGAGAGATGGGCAGGAGGAGGCACGAAGGCAAGGGTGGATGGTGAGGTGGGTTGATAGGACAGAAGAAGGAGTGAAGGCAAGGGTGGATAGATGGGGGAGCAGGAGTGATGAAGCCAAGGATAGTGGGGTGGATGCCTGGGTGAGTCATGCCAGGGTACCCTGTTAGCACCCTGATGTGCCCGTGTGAGTGGATGGGATGGGTATCTCCAGCTAACCAACCAGATAATGGACAAATAAACCATCCTGGGGTGGCTCACAGGCCCTGTATAACCCCTGGGCATTACAGACTCAACAGCAGTTGCACTGCTGTCCCATCATTTCTTCCCATAAGGAGTAGAGCCGCTGTTCTCCATCATCCCTTCATCTCCCAGCCCTCAACAGACCATACGTCCCTCTTGTGCTGCCCCAGACCTTGCAGGAGTGAGAAGGGGACACTGTAGCACTGACAAAGCCTTGACAGCCTTGTCCAACCCAATCCGGCTGCTGCTCACCCCAGTCCAGAGGAGACACCCAGGACTAATATTATGGTTTGGAGGGTCAGCAAAGCCATAGGGCTGAAGGTCCATTTTGTGAAGGGGAGGGAGAGGCAGGCACGAACACAGGGCTGCTTGTTCTCTGCCTGCACTGCCCCAGGGGCGGCCTGGCTGCCAGAGCGCACGTGGGCCTGAGGAGCACGCTGGCCCCAGCCCATATGTTGTTTATCATAAAGAGCTAACAAGCTTAATTAGGGATGTGTCTGTGATAAGGTTATCAACTCATAAACACTCAGGTCCCCCTGACAAGAGCCCAGCAGTTACTGACTGAGCCCCTCATCAGGGAGCGGAGTGAATCCAGTCAGGGGGATGCTCACTCCGGAAGGTTTTGTTCTGCCTGCAGCCCTGGTGGCTGGGGCAGGGCTTGCAGGACTGTGCTGATGGGAGGGAGGAGGTGGAAGGTGGAGGGTTGGATTCTACTCCAGCAGGATCCCTTTCTGCCTTCAGAACAGGCTCTTGCCCCACCATTAGGTTTCAGAGTGAACACCTACTGCAAGGGCCAGAACAACACATTTCCAGACCTCCAGGTGGAGATGCCCATAGGAACAGCCAGGTTCCAAGGGGGGATCTGCAGACACGTCTTGTGAGGACACGGCCCTCCAGGGAGAGGCATGGCCAGCAGAGAGCCGAAGAGGGAGGCGGAGTGTGGGAGCTTCTGGCTACGAAGGCGGTGAAGGCTCCTTTCCAGTTCTGAGTTTCTCGAATGAGAATCTGACAGCCCTGAGCAAGGCTCCCCGTCCTTGTGGGCTGTTGGCACAGTCTCATCATGCTGCTGGGAGCCGGCTGTTCTGTCCCCTCTGCTGCATGTTCACTCTAGAACCTAATGGTGGGAGCTGAGGGGGCAGCTTTGACAGCCAGCGCATCACCACGCTGTGCGAGTGTGCATCAGCAGGGACGTGTTCCAGGTGGAAGGTGCTGTGGACAGGATGCAAACAGGGCTGTAGACAAGCCAGCGGCTCCAGGACTTGGTATCCACTGCCAGCCCTATCCTGCAAGGTCTGGCAGAATCATTCCTCCATGCAGGCAACAGCAATTCCCACTCCCTGGCTGCTTTTGCTAATGGAGCTGGCCCTGGGTGAGGGCTACAGCACGTGGGATGCTCATCTTCAGCCATCTTTCCTGGGGACTCAGGCTGTCATTGTCCCCTGCGGGGGCTGCCATCAGCCCCGGGGGGACAAGGCAAGCATCCTGTCACCGGTACCTGCTGCAGTGCCTTCCTTAATGACGAGCTCCGCTTGTCTGTCCCCTCAATTAACTCAGCTCTGCCGGCTCATTAGGCTGCACACGCTGAGAAGGGCTGCAGCAGAAGGGATGCTGCAGCCTCTCACAGGCGTGCAGTGCCCGCTCAGAGATGCACAGGGAGATAGATGCCTGTGTCGGTGTAGCTCACACACATGTGCTGGCACACCTACACGTGTGTGTACACAGCACACGCACACAGCACACGCTGCTCACCGCGTGTGCCCCAGCAACACCCACACCCCCCCTCCCCGCCCGCTCCCCGCTCCTCCCGCTGACTGCAGCAACTGAAGGCAATGGGAAGTTTTGCAGGGAAAGTGCGTGGAGCTGCTGTCTCTGGACTGGGGCTTTGCCAGGTTCCACCCCGGCTATGCCCACCCTGAGCAGAGGAGCTGGCAGTGGGGTGCGTGGGGCAGGATGCTGCCTCGGGCGTCTCGCTGCCCACCCCTCCAGCCCGAGGACGTGCGGGCAGAGCGGCCACGTCTCGCACATCGGCCCTGCCCGAGGGTTCTTGGCCTCCGTCCGGGAGGGCAGCAGGTGACGGAAAGCGAGCCCCGGCCTGGAAGGGGATGAAAGGCGGCTCGCAGCTGCGGACACCCGACGCCACCTGCCCGGGCGCGCGGGAAGGATCCGGGATGTCCTTGCTCCCACGGGCAGATCGCCATCCGGCGGAGGCGGTGAAGGCTCTGCGAACACTGAGTGCCCGTCAGGCAGCAGAGGAGCCACCAGCTCCTGGGGCCCCAGATGAGCTGTGGCTGGGAATCCCAGATCTGCCACGTCCGAACCCATGAAACGGGGAGAGGCAACCCCCACCGTGCCTCAGTTTACCCTCTGCCAAATGCCTCCCATCTCTGATGTCTCCTCTGAGGAGAAGAGGTGGATGCCTGGGCCGTGGGAGGAGGGGGGAGCTGGGGCATACCCTGCAGAGGAGCAGCAGGATGCTTTCCTGAGAGCCAAGCCCCTTACTGCCCGGCGGGGCTATCTTCATCGCCATGGGGGTAAATCCGAGCTCCAGGGAAGGTTGAGGAATTTCTGTCCTGGCCACCTGGGACTCACCCGGTCCTGCTCCGGCAGCCCTTTCCCCTCCGTCAGCGCCTGCCATGTGTGTCCCGCTGCCGCCGCCTCCTCCTGCCTAATCCCCCGCTCCATAAATCACACACACATCTCCCCCCCACGAGCTGCCCCGCGGGTCTGGGGTCTGCCAGCTTGTTTGAAGCAGCCAAGCCATCACCTGAATGGCTGCCCCCAGCCCTGCAAGCCATGGAGGCCCCTCCCCCAGCTCAATCAACGCTATCTTGTGCACCCTGTGCCGGTGTCTCCCCACTTCAGTAGCAGCAGCAACTCTGTCACCTCCCTGTTTCTCACACCTCCATCCCAGGGCGCCAGTAAATCCCCTGACCCACAGCTGCCCTGGAAATTTTTTCCTACTGTCTGTCTCCTGTCTTCTCAACAAGTTTGCCTGCACGGTGGATTCCCCCGGCTCTGCCAGTGTCCCATCCTGCCGCCTTGCAGCAGCCCAGCCCGTCCCCTGCCTGCCTCCTCCCTCTCAGCGCCCGCCCTCCGCCCTGCAGGACACCCAAGGATCGGTGCTGCCTGGGAGCCCTGGCTCCGGCATCCCGCTGCCGGGTCACCATCTCCGGAGGGGAGCCCGTGGCTGGTCATTACCCCCACGCCGAGACATCTTGCTGCAACATTCCCGTGCTTGAGGGGGAGAGGAAGGGGGGCGGGAAGAAATAGTAAGCCAGTTTTGAAGTCTGTCACCTTCCTCCAAAGCTGGACGAGTCTTAAGATTGCAATCCTGGGAGCTGGGAAATGGGTTTTCTCCGAATTTGTGGCAGGACTGTAGCTCAGGTGAATGCTCCCGGCTCTGGGTGATTCATCCCAATTTAATTTCCCAGCCGGCTTTGGCACCACTCGGTGCCTCTCAGCCCCTGACAGCATCTCCCCAGGACATCGAGCCCCCGGGATGTTTTTCTCCTCCACCGGTTCTGTGGTTGGAGCAGAACTTTAGGTAAATCACATCCTTCCTTTGCCACGGCCGCCCACCTCCCTCCCACACGCTCCAGCCTGGAGCTGCCGGTCTGCCCCCGGCTGCTTTGATCCGTGCCCTGCGGGGTCATCCCCCCGCGGGGTGCCTGCACATCCCGCCCCCGCTTGTTGGGCATCCCCGGGTATCTCCCAGCTCCCTGGGAAACAACCGGGACAGATGGATCTGTGTCTGGCCCCTTGCCTGAGTGTTGTGTCACACCAAGTCCTGAGCAGGCTCTGCCTTCGAACTTTGCTGCCTCCCAGGCTTCAGCACGTCAGGGGCAAAGCCCCGACCCTCGGCCTGAGCAAAGGGGGTCTTCTGGGGCAGGACCACTCTCAAAAGGTGGTGGGGAGCACCTGCATTCCCCTCCAGTGGCTTTTCCAGCCCGGCCTGGCGCTAACCTTCAGTGCAGCAGCAGCTCCCCCCACCCGCCCTCCCTGGTGGGTTGCATATTTTTAGCTGACAAAGACAAGGGGAAAAAAAAAAAGACACAGAGAGAGAGAGAGAGAAGAGAAACAAAGAGGAAAAAGGCTCCTTTTTTGTGGGGTTTTGAAAAAAATGGAAATTACCCTGCAGAGGAGGGGAGAAGGGCCAGGGGGTTTCAAAGCATCTTCTTCTCCCTGGAAGTGATATGGAGAAGATGCTCCAGGCCATGTGGCTTTTAGTGGCTTTGAAGTTCAGGCGGCAGCTGGGGAAGGATGTGGTGAAGGGCAAGGCAGGGAGACAGCTTCCCATGAGGCACGTGCCAGCACTGGCGTCGGCATCAGCTCCCTGCTCCTCCCCTGACCCTCAGCTGGAGCCTGACCTTGGAGAGGTCCTTGCCCCCCCAGCAAGGAGCCAGCCCTGGGGCGATGGAGCTGTGGAAGTGCTGGGAAGTGGTCCCGGCTGCAGGGAGTGCTGGGGTTCAGATCCTGCATCCCGTTCCTGTTTTGCCTGGCGGTTGCCACGGCGACCCAGAAGCAGGAGCATCATTTCCACAGGATTTTGCTGGGAAAGGGAGAGTAAGTTTGTGCTTCTGGGAGAGGGGTGGGGGGTCAGGATAGGGCTCTTCCAGTTCCTTCAGTCTCCATAGAGAACCCTTCCACCAATATTCCCACCACAAACCCAGTCTGAGCTGGGCTGTCCATCCTTCCTCCACCCCAGAGGGATGCTGGTGTTGGCTGGGCCGTGCCAGGCAGTGACCATCCATCCATTTGTCCTTGCCAGAATGAGGCAGCCACCACTGGACACATCCCAGTGAAGGATCTTGGAGCTGAGTGATCGCTGAGTCACGCAGCCAAAAATCCTCTCCAACTGCCTGGTGCTCTTTTATCCCTGTGAGCTGATCCAGCTCCCGGACCAACTTCTTTGGGAGGACCCACGTGCATGGACGTGTCCCAGTTTCTTCCAGCCCTTGAGCCATTCCAGCTGCCTCCGTCCTGTCCTTTCCAGCTCCTCTGTGCACACCAATGCCCACAGCTGTACCACTGACCCACTTATGTTGCACACCAGCACGTCAGGGCTGTGCCACAGAGCTGCTGGCCCCCACCCTCTGCCAACATTACCTTCTCATGTCATTAAAGCCCTTGGACACCTCTGAAAATTGGGAAGTTATCTTAAAACTACCGAGTTATTCAGCTGTCCTTCTCACACAGACAACATCGAGCATCTCCCTGTATTTGCGGGGGCTGGAAATGGCCCCAGACAGCAGTGAAGGGCAGTCCAGAGGCTCTGGATGCTGACTGATGCAGCCCTTGCCCTGAAGATAATGCTCCTCCTGACCCAGGGGCTTGGCTCCTGGTGACACCTCCTGCATGGCCACTGTAGCCACGGGACAGTGGTCCCAGTCATGGCCCACTTAAACCAGCATAAGGATCTTGTAGGTCTCCAAAATACTGGTATTCATAGATTTGGTGTGCATAGGGATGTGTTGGACGGGACACAGCTGCATGGTCACACATCCCTGCCACCCTGGGCTCACCCCTGTGCCCCAGTGTCCCTCTACACCAGCTCCCCAGGCACAGGGAACTGCATGGGGTGCCCAGAGCACTCCATGGTGAAATGGGGGGTGTTGGGACTGGCTCACTGGGACCCAGAGCCACCAGCCCAGCTCTGCTTTCCATCAGCACAGCTCCTGCCCATTTCCATGGCAACATGTGGGGTGACAGATGTGGTCCCACACCATGCTATGGTCCCATGTGCACGTGAGCCAGAGGGCAGCAGGAATTCTCAGTCACGGCCAGGCATGGGCACCATGATGCTGCTGCTGCTGCAGAGTCAGGGGCTGTGCTTGTGGGGTGAGGCTGAAGGATGGATGAGATGGGGCTGGCTTCACCCAAAGGCAGGTGATGGCTTCTTTCTCTGGAGCATGGAGAGCTGCAAGAAGGGATGATCTCAGCACTGCCCACCAGACTGCAGCTAGGAGTGGGCATCTCACTTGTCCCTCTGGCTTAGAAAGCACCATGGGGGCAGAGCAGGATGGGTCCCTTGGTCAGGCTTGGTGCAGGCAGCACCAGCCATCCCCTGCCCATGGTCCTGGGCAGGGGTTGCGTGTCAGCACTGTCATCCCAGGCATCCTGGATTGCAGCTGGGAAGTGAAAAGCCTCAGTCCTGGGGGCAGCGCTGACTTCAGCAGTTCCCGTTTCAGGAGTGTCAGCATCTCCCACCAGTACATCACACCCCAGACACTACCGGGGCACTCATCTCCCCTCCTTCACGATCTCCTGTTGTGCCTCGGGACCCTCAGCAGGACGTGACCCCGCCTTTCCAGGCGGCTATCGACCGCCGAGCGCCTCGCCGCCGTCAGCAGGAGCTGCTCTTCAAACGCCTTTGCCGTCGGCGCTGGGCTGGACATCGATCCGTCAACCACCTTTCATGTCCTCCCTGCACCCCCTTCCCGGCAGAGCTCCAGCCGGGCTGCTCCCTGACCAAGAGACTGCTTTTCCCAGTGCCTGTCATGCTCGGGGCCCCTCAGCCCCCTGTCCCATGGCGCTGCTGCCAGCTGGTGCTGCCCTCCTGCCTCAGTTTCCCCACCGGCAGCGCGCAAGGCTCGGTGACCCTGTGGGCAGCACCACCTCAGCGCCCGGGCTGGGGGCAGCTCTGCCAGGTGCAGGGCACACCTGGATGGCCAAACCTGCTCTGCCAGGGGCTAACAGGCTCAGTTTGTCCCCATGTCACCCTCGACACACCCACTGGGTGCCTCTGCTTGTCCTCTCGCCTCACCGGGACCTCACTCTGCCCCTCTGGGTCAGACCCCTCTGCTGCTGCCAGGGGTCCCGCTGGGGCACCCGCTCCGGCACAGCCCCCCGTTGGCTTTCCCAGCTCGTCACGGTGCGAGGCAGAGGAGATGACATCCCTGCTCCTGCCAAGACAAACACGGCGCCTTCCAAACACGCAGGGCTTGGCAAGCCCACGCCTCGGCCATCGATCACCGAGCCCGCCGCGCTCCAGCCCACGGCAGCCCATCCGCGGAGCAGAGCAGGGGAGAAAGAGCAGGGGGCAGGGGGGTTGGGGGGTCTCGGCAAACCCCCCACGCCTCTCCCAGCACTGCCAGCTGCAGGGTGGAGAATCCACATTCGTACCCTGCCTGGGGCCGGGGGCTTGCCCTGGGCTCCTCACGCCCGCAGGGTGCTGGGCAATGTCAGGGGGCCGCTCCCCAGCCCTTGGCACGCAGAGAGTGCCCGGGGCAGGGACAGCTCGTCCCTGGGGTGGCTGTGCCGAAGGGTGCCCTGCAGCTGCTGGCTTAGCCCCAGGCAGAAAGTTGGCCAGAGGCAGCTCCAGGCTCTTACAATAATAAACCGCGCTCAGGCAAGCATTTGTCACTGGGCTGGAGCGGGAAAGGACCAGATATCCCAAACATCTGGGGGAGGGAGCGTGGGAGGCAGAGGGCAATCAGGGAGGTCTTGGAGGGGCCGGAGAGGGTCTGTCCTCTCCGCAGTGTCCTAAGATGGTGGCAGCAGAGTGTGGCATCACCACGTCAACCCTTCCAGAGGGCTCAATTCAGCCTGGAGGCGCAAATCCTGCTCCTCCCTCGAATCCCGTCCCCTGCAGCGGTTCCTGAGCTAGGAGCTGCTCAGGTTTCCGTGCGAAGCTGGTGTCTCTGAGAGCTGTAGCGGGGGGGTACAGGCAGCTGCTGGGGACTGGGGGATGGAGGCTGTTCTCGTGGCATTGCCAGGCTAAGCCAGACTGGAAGCGGAGTCTGTGGCACTGCTGTCTCCGTGCACCGAGGTGTAGGCATCTCAGAAGCCACCCTGGGGGGAGTCCCAAGGCCACTGTGCCCTTCTGCCTCCTTTGCTGGCCCGCGTCTGCAGGGGAGATCTGCGGCTGGAGCTCTCCCAGGGCCTGGGGCACGCCCCACCATTGCTTCCTACAGTGGAGTGGGAAGGGCAGAGGGCTATGATGGGTCAGGGGACCCTCTCGTCCCCCATCCCGCATCCACCATTCCCTACAAAACCCCCGCCTGTATCACCCAGACCCTGCATGCCCTTGCCCTTCCCGGCTTCAGCTCCCAGCTCTCCTGCGCTGCCCGCAGGGTGGGTGCCCAGGACGGTGGCAGGCTGCGGGCACCCGGGGAGCTGGGTGGCCACCCTGGCTGCCCAGCTGGCCACTGGCGGTACGGGGGTCGCTGCTGGGAGGCGGCGAGGGGCAGATGCCGCTTCCTGCTGCCGCGGGACGAGGAGCGGGGCAGCAGAGGGTTAAGCAGCGTCTGGCGGCGGGAAGGGGACCGGGAGGAGGGGGGGGATGGAGGAGTTTGTTTAATAGCTGGAGACAAGCTATGCAGCTGTGCAGGTCGGACGGGCCCTGCAGCCCCCGGCCCCCGCCACCCCCTCCCCGGCCATGCCCGGGCAGGCAGGCAGCAGGCAGGAGGGCAGGAGGGCAGTGCAGGCAGGAGGGCAGGCAGGAGGGCAGTGCAGGCAGGAGGGCAGGAGGGCAGTGCAGGCAGGAGGGCGGG
>VZTR01021997.1:0-19011 GCA_013400775.1 Chaetops frenatus | reverse complement strand
TGGTTCCACCTTCCTGGGCAAACAGGAGGGTTTTTTTTTTTTTCCTCTTCTTTTTCTTCCTCTTTTATTTATGAAAAAAAAATCCCTTTTTTTTTTTTTTCTTTTTTTTTGGTACGTTCTTGGAATAATGAAGTCCAGATTTCCTTCATGTTGGAAAGATTTGATCCCAGCTCTGCTTGCTGTGGCTTTGCTGGGGGCTGGGAGGAGAGGTGGGGAGGCAAAGGCTGGGAGTGGGACCCCTCTGGGTGCCAGGGCAGGGGGAGCCAGCCCAGTGGGGGGCTGGGGATGCTGCATCCAAGGGGGGTTTGAGGAAGGATGGAGGGATGCTCCTCACCTGGCCAAGGCTCGTCAACTGGCGTGGAGGAGGGTGCTGCAGCAGCTCTCTCCGCGCTTGCCTCGCCCTGCGTGCTTGGCTGGGCACCCAAGGAGGTGAGGCTGTGGCCCCCCGATTCGGGCCCCCTGCCCCCCCAGTCTGCAGAGCAGAGTTCAGCCTCCCCGGGGCTGTTTTCCAGCCCTCCCCAGAGGATGCTGCATGCCAGCGGGCGATGGAGAGTGGGATGTGGGGCTTGTACCCCCCAGGGGGGTGGTGGGTGCCGCGAGCTGACATCCCTCCCACGTGTGCCCTCCTTGGCAGGCTCGGCTCCCCCAGACTCTTCTCGATCTCGGCGCCCAGGTGCGTGCCCACCATGCCCGTGGTCGGTGTCCTCCTCTGGGCCACCCTGCTGACTCTGGGCTGGCGGGCTGCCCATCCCAAGGACCACAGCTTCGCTACCCCCAGGGTCCAGCTCTCCTTCAAAGGTAAGGGTCTGGTTGTTGGAGTGGGGGGCAGGGTGGGACCCCAAGATGGAGGAAACAAACCACAGGCATCTCAGTACAGGCTCCTCCTCCTCCTCCTCGCTCGGGGGGCATCAGCAATCTGCACCCTCAGAAATCTCCATGGGGATCCATATTCAGGTGTGGCAGAGCTCCCAGTCTGCACCAGCACGCTCAGTCTTGGGGGGCTGGTCGCCTGCCTAGTCCCCCCAGTACCCTTCCTGTTGTGGGTGGGTGGCTCCCTCCATCTGGCAAAGCTGGGTGCTGAGGTGCGGGAAGACCCCCCGGCAGCACCCCGATTCCAGACAGCAGCTTGACGCCACCCCGACCCCCCCAGCTGGTATTAACGCCTCGGAGCTGGCAGGGAGCCGGGAGAGGCAGGAGGGGAGGGTGCTGGGTGGGGGGAAGGGGCTTAACCCTTTCGTACCGGGGCTGCTTAGCCCACCCAGCCACTCTAGGAGCTGTGGGGGGCCCCTGGGTCAGCTTTGGGGTGCATATTGGTGGAGGGGTTTGTCCTGAGCTCCTGTTTCGAGGTTGCTGAGCAGGGCACGCTGAGGCTGATGAGGCAGATCCGAGGGCTGCAAACAGAAATTGTCCCTGCTGGGGGCTTGCCTGCTCGGATGTGTGTCAGGAGGTGACAGACACACGAGGAGTCTCATGTCTGCCTCCCCTTGGGGTCCGTGGGAGAGCTGGGACTGTGCTGCTGCCTGTACCCGTCCTGAGCTGTCCCACCGTGCCTTTGCCCTCTGGTCACCCACTGAAGCTGTGAGCCCAGGGATGTGGTGGCAGAACTAATGATGAGCACAGCAGAGCCAGGCAGGAGGGGCCCGGGGGCTGACAGCAAACACGGTGAAGCAGCACCAGCCGCGGGTGTTACAGGCTGGTCTCGATCGAAAAATCGCTGGTATGAAGAGTCTGGGGACAAGTCCAGGCTGGAAAGCAGTGAGCCAGTTCCTCCCCAGAGGCAGGCACCACTTTCCTGTCCAAACAGCGTTTTTGGAGGGTTTTGGGGGCTGCTGGGGCATTTAAGCTGCTGTACAGATGGTTTCCCACCCTGGCTTGAAACACCTCTTTCTCACGGCTGTGGGGAGGGGAGGCTCCAGCAAAGTCCCAGCTGGACCTGATGCTCACTGCCACGGTGTGCTCCAGTGAGTGAGATTAATTCCAGATAGGCATGGTTAACCTTGCTGTGCCACGGGCTAGGGGCTGGTTTGGGGTTGGGTTTTTTTGGCCTCAGCTGGTTGGGGCAATGGTTCCTCAGGATCTGCAGTCCTCCCTCCTACCTGACCTAGTCTGGCAGGGCTCCCCGTGCTCTTGCTGCCTAGAGAGGGGATTTGAGGTGGGAGAAGGGCTGATTAGCAATGGCACACGGAGAAGAAATGCCAGTGGTGTGCTGGATCCAAGCACATCAGGGTTGGGAAGGGGTGCCACTCGCCTCTTTGCTGCCTGTACTCCGACAAGGGTGGCAGTGGTGGAGAATTTTCCCAGGGTCTTCCTTGAGGGCCAGCTGGGGGCCACACACCAGACTGCTGGTGAGCAGCTTCCTGAGTTGATCATCTGCATGCAGCCTCCCTGAAGCCATGGGATAATGAGATATGGGGTGACAGCAGCATTTTGTGGATGGTCCAGCCCCTTTTCTTGCCTGTAGAGGCAGGGATGATACCCAGATGCCCAGCCCCAAACCTGCCAGTGCAGCTGCAGACAGTGGGGTTGGGTGTGATGGGTCTGGGCTGGGGGACACTGGTGTGATGAGTTGGGCTGGGCTCTGCTGTCAGGGATGGCGGTGGTCCCACAGGGGACCAGGTGGCCATTTGTGCAGTCACAGCTGCTGGGGTCGGGGTGTGGGTCTCCACCACAGCATCCCTTTGGCTAAAGCATCCCAGTGCCAGGGTGGGACCGAGATGGCCAGGGTGCCGGGGAAGGAGCCGCCATGTCCATGTCCATGTCCCCGAGTGTGTCCCCCGGCGCCGTGCCCGGGCAGCCGCGCTGCCTGGAGCCCTGCCAGCTGCGGGAGCGTCTCTGGGTTTGTTTGCCTTTGCTTGTTATCGCGCGCCAGAGGTTTGTCACAGCTCCCCGGGGCCTGCGTCATCCCCTACGGAGCCCCGGCGTCTCTGAGTGCATTAAAAAAAATACGGCTATAAAGCTCTGAAGTGATAGGAAAGGGGTGGGAACAGAGCTCCCGTGCCCTGGTGCAGGGTGATGGGCTGGGCAGGGTCAGTCCTCCCCCCATCCCGCCACCCCTGTGGTCTCTTTACGTCTGTCCTCCTCTCAAGGCTTTCCTGTCCGTGTGTCAGCAGGAGGAAGGTGACCAGCATGGAAAGAACAGTGCTGGGAGCGGCTCCGGCACAGCTCCCTTTTGCCAGCAGCTCTTCCCAGATCCCAGCCCAGTGCTGGCCAGAAATAGGGTGGATATTTTTAATCATCTCCGTGCTAACAATTCACTCGCTCCCCACTCTGCTGCACACATCCTGCAGCCCCTTCTCCTCTGGGCCTTCCTCCGGGCCGGGGGCTCGGGCACCAGAGAGGCTGGCCCATTCCCCACGAGGATGCAGGAGGTGATGATGATGATGATGATGATGATGATAGTGATTCATCCCTCCATGTCCTGCTCCCTGTCCAGCGTGGGAAAAGCGTGCGGGAAGGAAGGGTGGGCTCTTGCCCCGCATCACGGCGGGAAGCCCTCGAGGTCAGGGTTCTCTGTGGGGCTTCCAAACGGGAGCTGCTCCCTGCAGCGAGGGGAACAGCCCTGCTGGCACCTCTCGGAAAAGCTGTGGCTGAGGTCCAGCCGGGGGCAGCCCTGGCAGGGAGGGGCGGGGTGAGAGGCAGGGCAGTTCCTGGAAGGGAAAAAAAATTACTTTAAAAAGAATGAATCAAGCATGGAGTTTCCTATGTGCTCCACTGCCAGCCCCCTCCATGGCCTTGCTCCTGCCTGCCTCGTGCCTCAGTTTCCCGTCCCACCCCTCTGGCATCTCTGCCGGTGGCCAGGAGATACCGGCATGCTTGATCTGGGCCAGGGGGTGGCAGATGGCTGGAGAGGAGCCAGGACAGGGGACCGTGTCCTGGGGGCCGCCCAGGCGCCCTCCTAAGCTGCTGCAGCTGTGGGCACTGCTTGGCGACAGCAGGATGGGATAAACAGGGGGGTGCAAGCGGGGCCAAGGGCTTAGGGACAGCCAGTGCTGGGAACATGCTGGGAACACTGGCACTGTTGGTCCCAACCCTGGTGTGAGTGTCCCATGCTGCTCCTCAGATCACTTAAAGGTCAGGGGGATGGCACAGTCCCCTTTGCCGTGCCTTGGGGGTGGGGACATGGGGCTGAACCCTGTGACCCCTAAGAGGATTTCCTTGGCTGGGACAGTGGGGGGCTGCAGCAGGGCTCCTCCACCCGCTGGGACCGGCTGCTTCTGGGGCTGAGCTCCCTGGCTCCGGCTGCGAAGCTCCATAAGCTCCTTAAACCCTCCCCCCTCCAAAACCCCTGTGCGATTTCAGCCCCCCAAGCCTACATCTAATAAGCTAGTTATCCCTCAAATTAACAATGCTTCTTATGGAACAGCGTGGCCCTTCCTGGGGTCCTGGCATAGGTGTTCTCCCCACTCCAGTGCCACTTGAGCACAGAGCAAAGGGCGTGGAGCAGCCGCAGTTTCCAGCCGGCACCGTGCCCTTCCCTCAGGGGCTGCGGAAAGAAATAACGTCCAAAAATTAAACAAAAAAGCCCAAAGAACAGCGGCTCGGGGCACCTCAGCTCAGCACTTTGCTTTTGGGGTGACTAAAGTCTTTTTTTCTGAACCCAGGCTCTTTCCTGAAGGGGATTTCATGCTGCTGGAGCATCCTCTGACCCAGCCAAGAGCCTGGTCAACACTGTGGAGTGATGCTTCTTGGGGACAAGGTCCCCCCTGCCAGCACTGCTCTTTGGGGCGCATCCACCCACCAGCGCTTGGGGCAGGCTGGCCCGGGGATGAATCAGCGGTTTCTGCTGGAAAAAAAAAAAAAAAAAAAAGTGGGTTTTCTTTTTCGTCTTCCCTTTTTTTTTTTTAATATTGTTTTTTGGCTTGCGCCCAACCGGCCGGGCCGCGGTGGCTGTGGGGAACACCCGGCCGGCACCTCTTTCATCCCGAGGGATTTGACCCGGGCGGCTGCAGCACCTGTCCCCTGCCGCGGCTGCCGGCGCGGGGCGATGCTCCAGGGGGGCTGGAGATGATCGCGGGTGGAAGGCAGCAAGCGGGAACAGGAGTCATTTCATCTCCCAAGCCCCTGCAAGGCAGCTTCGGTTTCCTCCCACCTGTGAATCGGTTAAATGGGAAAAGAGCTTGGCTGGGGGCCACGGAAACTCTCTTATTACATGTAATTAGCTTAATTACATCATAAATAACCCATCAAGGGGTAGCGGAGTGACGCTCAAACAAATAAGCAATTCTGCTTTCATCGGACGACCCACCCAGCTCTTTGATCAGCCCCAATAACAACAAATGCTTTAACCACGAGAGGGGACACATCCAGCCCCCAGTCGCTCTCCCGGCACTGCTCCCCATCCCGCCCCTCTGACGCGCACCCAAAAAGCTGCATCTCAAATTTCAAGTAGGGAAAAAAATTGGTAGGGAACATCATCAAAATTTGGGGCACGCTTCTAAATTTGTGGGATAAAACGCTGCAGGATGAAGATGGGATTTATCCCTGCTGTGCCAGGCTCCCTTGGGATCAGTGCCGGGCTTCTCCATCGGCATTTAAAGTGAATTCATTTTCCCCCATGCAAAGAAAGGGCTCCCGAAAGGCGCTGGCTCCGCCAGCCAGGGGGGTAGGGGGGGCGGGAGTGCGGTTATTGAATATAAACACGCCGTGTAATTTACATGCTAATTATGTTGAATGCGCTACAAGCCCATAATTAGAATCTAATTAGGTGAGAGCGCCTGTAATTGGTTTTGGGGAATGCAGTGATGGTGCACCTGGGGAGGTGACCCGCTCGGGTCGTAATGGCATTAACTCTTCGTTCTGGTGCCCTGGTGATGTTTGGGGGTGTCGGGAGGATTTGAGGGGGCCGAGGTGGGGTGAGGAGTCCTGCGACGTGCTCGGTTTATCGAGAACCCCCAAAATCTCCCTTTTCCTTTGGAGATCAGCCCTGGTCTCCGTGATGGTTGGGTGATGGATAGGCACTGCTCACTCCTTCCCGATGAGGGCCAGTGGTGACAGCCAGCAATGGTGGGCAGCTGCCGGAGCTGGGAATGCAGCCCGAAGTTGGCATTGCGGGGGGAATTTGGCTTTGCAGAGCACGCAGTCGGGTGGTGGTGCCGCGGGCAGAGCAGAGCATCGCGCCTTGTTGCCAGCCCTTGTGCTCCTGGCCGCCGGCATCACTCGAGGGCGCAGGGTAATTACAGCTCGACGCCCAAGGACACAAAACGATTGCGGGCAGGCGAGTCCTGGGGGGTTCGGTGGGGGCTCCGCGGAATGCTGCGAGGGGACGGTCCCCAGGGAGGCCACCCTGGCTGTGATGCCGAGCAGCTCCTGGCTCCGGTGCTCGGCAATTAAAATAGGATTAGGCTCCCGGCCAGCCGGGGAAGCTCTGCCGGTGCCGGGATTGGCAATGGCGATGCAGGAGGGAATATGCTCGTTGGGGCGCATCGGCTAATGAGCTGGCTTCTCCAGCCCGGACGGGGCCCCTGCCCCCCTCCATCCCCAGGGACACCCCGGGGCTGCTGGGGGCGGGTTTGGGGACACAGTGACACTGGGGGATTAGGCAGTGCGATGGAGGTTTTTGGGAGGTCAGAGGTTGTGACAGGGTCTTGCCCGCCCCGCCATCCTCTTTGGAGAGGGCGTTACGGGGCAGCGAGTCCGGCACCGCCCTGCTTTGGGAGTGCCCCCTCTGATCGCTGGGCCATGGGGGGGGGTTGAATGGAGCCCCCCGTGGGGGGCCAAGGCCCTTTGTGCTACTGGCCCTGTCCCCTGCCACACTCTGGAGATGCCCATCCTAATGGATGTGGGATATTTGGGGCTGCCACTGACACGGAACCCTCCACCACCGGTGTCCTGGCTCTCGGGGATCCCGGGGCTGTTCATGCTGGTGTCCCCAGGCTGGGCAGGGGTGGCAGATGAGGGGCTGTTCTGGCATAGGGGCTCCTGTCCAGTTTAATTGCCATCCCTGTCTCTACCTGCTCCAGTTGTCTCTCTCCTGAGTGGTAAGCCTGGGCATACAGCTCCATCATTGGCAGCTGGAGACGAGCTCTTCTACTCTGCCCGTGTCACTTGCTGCCAGAGCCACCCTGCCCTTTCCTGGCTCCTGAGCTCTGGTCCCCACCGACACCAGCACTGCACTGAGGGGAGCACCAGCACACACAGAGTGTGGGGCACACACCTGCACACACACACAATGTATGGGCTGGTGGGGCAGCTTCAGGACATGGGACAGGCAGGGGCCAGACCCAGCGTGCCATGGCACAGGCAGGGACCGCTACAGGACAGGCTGGGGACGCCATGGGTGGCATGTGAGCCAGCACCAGCAACAGGGAGCATCTGGAGCCCAGATGGGGCAGGCAGGAGGAGGAGCCTGCCGTGGGTGGGTGGGTGAGCAGCTCCCTGGCCCCCCATCCTTGGCACTGTTCCACTGCACCTCTGCCATGGCCACCCCTGAATTCCAGCCCCTCCACATGGCCACCGTGCTCGTCCTGTCCCTCCAGCCCTGGCAGACAGGCAGGACCCCAGGCCAGGGGAGGTTCATGGCACGTCCCATGAGGCCGTTTCCTGCAGCTGGCTCCGAGGGGTTCCCACACTGTGTGTGTGCACTGGCCTCACTGCCACAGCTGAGCGGGCTCGGCCTCTGCAGCAGCTGCCCCACTGTGGGACTGGGGAGCATCGCTGCCAGCCGTGGGACAGAGGGGGTGCCCTGGATGGGAAGGGATCCTGGGGGCACCTGTGGGACATTCCAGTCCCTCATGAGGCCAGGAGGTGGGAGGTCAGGGAGACCTGCAGGCACTTGGCCTCCCACTGGGAATGGCAGCTGGCTGCTGGAGCCTGCCCAGCACTGCCTGGAAAACGGTGTGGTGCTTCCTGACACTGACCTGCAGGACCCTGCTCCACTCTCCCCAGCAAGGGGGGGTCCCCAGAGCTGCTCCCAGTGCCTGCACAGCACACCCCTCTGCATGGAGGGACACAATCCACAGGGTCAGGGTGCTCATTGGATCAGTGTATCATGGGTATGGCATCTGATGGCTGTTGGTGGCATCCAAAGAGCGTGACAACGCCAAAGCGTATGGCATCTGGGGCAGATGGCTTCCCATGAGGGTGACATCCAGTGGCTGAGGGTGGCATCTGATGGTTGTTTGTGGCATCCAAAGAGGGTGACACCTTTTAAAAGAGTGGCATCTCCAAAGGGGGTTGGCCTCAGAGGTTGATGGCATCATGTGGAGGTGGCATCCAATGGGTGTTGATGGCATCCTAAGAGAGCAGCACATCCAAAAGGAAGCGTATGGGGAAGATGATGTCCCATGGGGATGGCATCTGATGGCTTGGAGTTGTATCCAAAGGGGTGGCATCCAGGGCAGATGTCATCCCATGGAGGTGGCATCTGATATTTGGGAGTGGTACCCAAAGGGAGTAACGCCTGCAAGAGGATTGGCACCTCCAAAGAGTGGCATCCCCAAAGAGGTGGCCTCCAGGGCTGATTGTGTCCTGTTGGGGCAGGGTTCTCTGTCTTAGTCATGCCCTGGCCCCTGCCGAGTGGTTCTTGGCACCGGCCCACATCATCTGCAGCACTTCTGCCTTCCATCTGGCTGCCTCATTGCACTTGTGAATATTCATGACCCTCATTATCCTCTTTCACTCCTTGCTCCCACACTTAGGCTAAAAATAACTTTCCGAGGGGGGATGGGGTGTGCGGGGCTGGGGAGAGACTCATCCTCGCCCCTGGAGCTGGCTCCTTGGGGTCCCAGCTCTCCTATCCTAGGAGCCAGAGGCTTGGCTGGACAGTGGGGTCACAGTGCAGGAGAGGGATGATGCTGGAGATTTTGGGAGCTGTGGTCTTTGGTCTGGGGTGGCAAAGAGCCCCTGCCTCCTGCCCCATCTCATTGGCAACCTCCACTCCCTGCTGTGGCGTGCTGGATCTCCTGAGCCCAGGTCCTGATGATTTCTCTCCTGGCCACTCTTGGTTGTCCCAGCTGGCCATGAGCATCTCTGTCATTGTCCCTTGTCCTCCGTAGAGGCGTCAGTATTTTGGTGCTCATGGAGTGGAAAAGGAGGCTCCTCTTCTCATGGGATGTCCTCCAGCTGGGCTCAGGCTTGGACTCGGGGATGGGAACTTCCCCTTGGACTGGGGAAGATGGGGGTCCCTGGGGTACTGACATCTTCCCCTTTCCCCCTGTAGAGCTGAAGGCGACAGGCACAGCACACTTCTTCAACTTCCTCCTCAACTCCAGTGACTACCGCATCCTGCTGAAGGACGAGGACCACGACCGCATGTACGTGGGCAGCAAGGACTACGTCCTCTCGCTGGACCTGCACGACATCAACCGCGAGCCCCTCATCGTAAGCTGCCAGTGCAGGGCAGGGGGGAACGGGTGGAAGAGGGTAATTGGGCACTTCAGGGGGCCTTCTGGATGCCAGGGCAAGAGCTTGATGGGCGTAACTGGTGCTGGTGGGGAAGTGGTGGAGCCAGGTGGGAGTCCTGGTCTCCCCTGGGTCGGTGTTTCCACAGATCCATTGGCCTGCGTCCCAGCAGAGGATCGAGGAGTGCATCCTGTCAGGCAAGAACAGCAATGTGAGTAACCACCACGTGCCCTTCTGGTAGTGGAGTGGGGCTGGTGGCTGGCAGTGGAGGGGGATTCGTGTCCCTATGTCCTGCTCTGGAAAGACCATGCCCCCGCATGTACAGCCGTGTCGAGATGGGGTGGCACTCCGGAGTGTTGCAGTGTCCTGTTAACCTATTCTGTTCCAGAAAGGCAGGTCCTGAAGAGCTTCCTGGGCAAGTAGCGGGGCCAAGGTCCCCATGCTGCTTCCTCCTACCAGCCAGGGCTGAGCCCTCCAACTTGCCAGCTCGTGGCCCATGCCAGCCCCTGATCCATGCTGTCCCATGCCACGTGCCACCCAGTGACCCATTCCATCCCATGCCCACACCAGCTATGGCCCCACTGCAATCTATAGCCCCCGTGCTTGGGTTGACATGTTCTCCTCTGCTTCCCAGGGGGAGTGTGGCAACTTCATCCGCCTGATCCAGCCCTGGAACCGGACACACCTCTACGTGTGTGGCACTGGCGCCTACAACCCCATCTGTGCCTTCGTCAACCGCGGGCGCAAAGCCCAGGTGAGGGGTGGGAGGGCTGGCAGTGCTGAGCTGGTGTCTGGCACCGTGGTGCTGGCGCAGCCACCAGGGAGCTGCAGTGGGGTGGGTGCTTGGCTCGGCTCTCCTGGCTGGTGGGGGAGGTTGGGGGGCTGGGGGCAAGGGCAGAGCTGGGGGTGACCGTGGCTAACGGTGTTGTGCTGCTGAGCGGGGCCGAGCCATCTCCACAGACCGAGGACTTCTCTTCACGCTGGAACTTGGCTGTACTCTGGTGGCAGCTTCCACAGAACGTGCCCTCCCACCCTGCTGGCTGCAGCCACTGCTGGATCTCCGCTGGGACAAGGGACGCGTCAACCCAGCTTCCCACTTGCTGCCAGGCTGCTGAGCCCCTCACTGTAGATTGCAAGGATGCCTGGCACCACGCCAACACCGATGCTGCACGGGGAGAACCGTGCAAGGACTGTGCCAGCACGTGTGGCCATGTCAGGAACGTCCCCGGATGGATGTCACCCAGCACCAAGGACCACACCGTGCAGTGAGAGGGTGGCATCAAAGCTGCGTGCCACGAAGCAGGATGTGTGGCAGACAGAGGAACATTTTTAGGACAGCCCTGGGAGGGAGCCAGTCTCTGCAAGTAGCAGCATGACTATCCCAGGGGTCCCAAGCCCTGTGAGGTGTCTGTTCCCTCCATGCTGGGGTGACAGGTCCCAGGCTGTGTCTTCTCCTGAGGTTGGAGAGGGAGTCACCAGCCCAAACTGAGGGAGGATCACGGCGCTGGATGTGAAGGACAGGTGCCCAACTCAGAGCCCCCAAGCCTGGCATGGGCACTGAGAGAGATGGATGCTGCTCAGACCATTCCAGATGGGGATTGGATTGGGACTGAACTGGGGAGTGACAGCATATGAGGAGGACAAAAGGTGCTAGTGCAGTCGAGGACAGCACTTCTTGTCCAGCAGAGCCAGTGGCAGTGTGGAAGTGTTCCAGTGACCCCATGGTGCTAATAGCTTTGGTGCCGAGGCATTGCTTATCAGCACAGGAGGAACAAGGTGGCAGGTGCCATTTTTGAGCCCCCACACGTGAGCCCAGCCTGGCCAGCTGTGGGCTCTCTCCTACCCCGTGCTAGGGCACCCCAGTTCTGTGGGAGAGAGCAGGATCCATTCTGGAGAAGCTCCTGCTGCAGGCCAGCCCAGTCTGAAGCATCAAGGAACCCAGGGGGACAGCAGTGCTGCTGCTCAATGGGCATCCATCACCCCAACTCTTGGGGTCCCCTGCTCACCCCTGCCCTGGGGGGGTCCTTACCCTGCCGGTGCTAACTCTCTGCCCTGCTCCTTTTCCCCAGGGGTTTCCGCCGAGCCAGCCGGGAGGCCGGGAAAGCAGATCCACCGACAGCCCCCTCAGCCCGAGACCAGCACAGAGCAAGGTGGGAACCGGTCTGGGAGCCTGCCGCAGCCGTGCCCACCTCTCCCCAGGGGCACGCCAGAGCCCCGGGCTCCTTCGTCCCACTGGCATGCTTCCGACCCCTGGGCCAGGTGCCCCGGGCCATGGGCATCCCCACCATCCCCTTCCCTCCCAGCACAGCATCTCCCGGCCACCAGCCTGGCGTCGGCTTTCCTTCTCTCACTAACTCCTTCCTCCTAGTCCATGTAGGATCCCCAGCGTGGGGGACACTGTCAGGAATGATGGCTCTCCACCCACCATTGACTTTGCCTGACTCCGGGCTTGCTGTGTCCCTTGGAGGTGGGGACCGTGTGTTGGCAGAGCCCCAGGGCTTGGGATGGTTCAGGGGAGGATGCCGAAGGGATGTGCAGAAGGTGTTTGGGTAGGGTCTATGGAAACATTACTGAGCAGCTGCTTCGCCTTTCCCCAAGAGGGGTTTGTGTCATCCTGGCAGGCAAGTGCACTCTGGGAGGTGACAGCATGCCTGGCTTCTGGGAACAGCCCAATGGGCAGCCCACCCTGACAGTGTCACCCTCGAGCCTCTCCCCTCCGGACTAACATGGGTCAGTGCATGGGCTGGGGAGCATGGGGGACATGGGCACCCCGGTGCAGCCTGGGGCTGCCCCAGCCCCTCGGGTGGTCGGGGACAAAGGGTGATGCTTGGCAGTGTGCATCTCCCTGACTGTGGGCAGCCCCTGCTGCCAATTCCCCAGTGCCAGCTGGGAAAGCGCCATTGGCATTTTGGCCCCCTCAGGTCACCCCAGTTCCTCTCTCCCTGCTGGGGAGAGGGTGTGTGTCCTAGCAGGAGCTTCTTGGGGCTGCCAGCACGTGCTTCCTGGCAGCTCTGGTGCATTCCCAAGGTGTGTTAGCTGATCAGCAGTGCCAGCACCACAGTGGCTCCTCTGTTGCCTGATCAGGAGGGTGAGATGGTGTAGCCAGTGCCAGGGCTGTGCTGGAGAGAAAGAAGTTGTCTCTGTGAGGCATTTGCCCACTTCAGGAGTGGGGCCAGCACTGGGCAGAGGTGTTTGTGATGGTGATGGTGGTACAGACTGCGCAGTGTGGTGATGAGGGTGGTGAAATGTGGCTGTGCCCATCTCTGGGCGTGTGTGCCAGGAGGAGCTGGTGTGATCAAACCCTCCACTGGGAGATGCCCATGGTGAGATCCCATCCCCTCATCCCCTCCTGTTCTTCCCAGACCCAGGGCTCTGCCAGGATCCTGCTGGCCTCTCAGTGGAGGGTGGCTGGCACCATGTCCATCACCCATGTGCCAAAGCCAGACACAGGGTCAGTGGGCATCTGTCCAGTTTGGTTGCTCAAAGTCCCTCCCATGCCCAGGCTCCCCTTGGGTGCTCTGTGCTGCTGCTTTGTCTCAGCTGAAGGTGGTCGCTGTGGCAGGGTGAGAGGTGATCTGGCTTGGGCAGTCTGTCTCTGTGTGCCCCCAGCTGGCACTGGCAGAGGGTTTTGGGTGTGTCTCCAGAGGCAGTGGGGGTCTCACTCCTGGCTGTGAATTTGTGATGGTGCCAGGGATGGCCACGGAGAAGGCAGAAGTGATGGGAGGCATCCCGTGGAGCAGACACAGCATCTCACCATGTGAAGAAAAGCACTGGAAAATGGCCCCTGGCGAGAGAAGTGCCGTGGGTCCAGCAGCCAAGCTGTGCCAAACCCTGCCTGCTGAAGCTGCTGGAACTGTGTGACCTTGCTGGGCAAGCGACGATGTGCAGCACAGCCAGCTGGAGTGAAGAGGCAGTCAGAAGGGGATTTTTTCCCAGACCTGGGGGACGGATGCCCCACGTCAGCCTGATGGCTCAGCCAAGTCTCCAAGTGGTGGAGGGCATTCAGAAGCAGCCAGCATTTTTGGAGGAGTCACTCACAGGAGCTTCAGCTTCTCAGGAGACCTGCAGACCCCTTGTGTGGTCCATTCACATCTGTCCTCGCTGCTGTGCACCATCCTGGAGGAGGCTGCCTCTCCTGGCGGGCTTTGGGAGCTGTCACACGAATGGAGGAGTGAAAGTCTAACCAGCTCTATTTGCTTCCTTTTCCAGGATTATATCTTTTACCTGGAGCCAGACAAGCTGGAGTCGGGCAAGGGAAAGTGTTCCTACGACCCCAAAGTAGACACTGTCTCTGCATTAATAAGTGAGTCCTGTGGCTCCCTGCTGCCAGTGCTTCGTGCACTGGGCAGAGGGTATAGGCAGGCAGGATGGAACAGCTGCTCCCACGAGGAGCAGGGTTCCTGCTCTGCTGCACCTGCCTGCTGCAGCTGGCCAGGCAGCTGGCCCAGCAGAGGTGGGGATCATGGTTACAGACCAGTGCCAACCTCCAGAACTCTCTGGGATGGTCAAAGGCAGTGGCTCTTGGTTGCCTGGTGGCTGTCAGCCAGGTCTGGGGCTGGCAGTTGAAGAAGGTGGGCGGATGGGATGAGGTGGGGATTCCTGTCTGACCTCTGCCCTCTACAGATGAAGAGCTTTATGCTGGCGTCTACATCGACTTCATGGGCACGGACGCAGCCATCTTCCGCACCATGGGCAAGCAGACGGCCATGAGGACAGACCAGTACAACTCCCGCTGGCTCAACGGTGAGTTCAGGTGCCCTGGGGACCCCATGGCTCCAGCCACAGAGGTGAGACCTGTCATGTGGTACTGCACCCTTCTGCCAGGACAGAGACAGCAGCCAGCATGGGCAGGTGGGTGGGCGGATGGATGGATGGTTGACAGCTGACAGATAGGTGGATGGATGGATGATGGATGAATTGAGGATGGATGGATGGATGGATGGATGGAGAGATGGATGTGAAGGCACAAGAGCAGGGATAGCTGTGTGGGGCAGGGACAGACGCCTGGAGCTCTGCTGGGCGGTGGGAGAAGACAGCTGGTGAGACATGGGGCTGGCTCTGCTGGTGTCAATGCATGGGTTTCTGCAGCCCTGAGATGTCAACCGTGTCGCCTGCAGTCGGTGACCCCGAACGTTCATCCTGCCCCCCTCGGAGCACCCCTGCCTGCGGGGCAGCAGCTGAGTAAACAGAGCAGAGCAGATGGGATGATCCTGCCGGGCCAGAGAGCCAGCGGGGTGGTAACCCGAAGAGGGGGAGCTGTCAGCGCAGGCTGGGCACCGGCTGATGGATGGCAGGGAGAAGCTTCCTGAGAAGCTTCCATGCTGAGTGGTTCCTTCCTGGGGGGAAGACTGGTTCCCACCATCTTGCTCATAGAGCTGATGTGTCTCTTCAACCTGTGGACCTCAGGGATGCTCCCAGAGACCTCAGGGATACTTCAAGACCCTCCTAGGGTGCACTAGTGATCACAAGGATGGCCCAGTTCCTCAGATGCGGTTCTCATCCTGTGACCACAGCAGTGCTTTTCCAGGAGTGGAGTGATGCTGCAGCAGGGAGGGACTCGGCATCCTGCTGTGGCATGGAGCAGAGATGCCACTGGGCTGATGGTGCCATGCTGTGTTGTGCCATTCCAGACCCAGCCTTCGTCCGTGCCCAGCTCATCCCTGACAGCAGCGAGAGGAATGACGACAAGCTCTACTTCTTCTTCCGAGAGAAGTCGGCTGATGCCCCACTGAGCCCTGGGGTCTATTCCCGCATCGGGCGCATCTGCCTGGTAGGTGTGGCAGAGCACAGGCAGGGGAGTGGGCAGGGGGACAGGCAGGGCTGAGCACAGGGGTCTCACTGTTGCAGAATGACGACGGGGGTCACTGCTGCCTTGTGAACAAGTGGAGCACCTTCCTGAAGGCTCGGCTCGTCTGCTCTGTGCCGGGACCTGATGGAATTGAAACGCACTTTGACGAGCTCCGTGAGTGTGCAAGGAGAGGGATGGGAGCCTTCTCTACCCCTGCAGGCCTGGGGGGCACCCTGGGCAGAGCTGAGGACCCCCTTGCTGCCCCCTGCCTCTTGCTCTTCCATGGGTAACTGCTTTCCCTGTACCCTGGTGTCGCTGTCCACCTTCCCTATGGTGACACCTCCATCTTTCTGTCCCAAGAGGACGTCTTCATCCAGCAGACTCAGGACACCAAGAACCCTGTTATCTACGCTGTGTTCTCCGCTTCGGGGTGAGTGCCGACCCTCCTGGCATGGTGCAGCAGAGGGCAGGGTCCCAGCTGGGTGGGTGTCCCAGCAGTGCCATGACAAAGGGTGGCAGCAGGTCCTTCCCCTCAGGTCAGTCTTCAAAGGCTCTGCCGTGTGCGTCTACTCGATGGCTGACATCCGCATGGTCTTCAATGGGCCCTTTGCCCACAAGGAGGGACCCAACTACCAGTGGATGCCCTACACGGGAAAAATGCCCTACCCCCGTCCGGGCACTGTAAGTACTCCCCGGGCACCACGGGGAGGTGAGCCAGTGCCTGCCAGGCAGCCGGCACCCTCAGACCTGCGCTCGGCTACCAACTCACCGAGCACCGCTGACGTTTGTGCCACAGTGCCCCGGGGGGACCTTCACCCCGTCCATGAAGTCGACCAAGGACTACCCTGACGAAGTGATCAACTTCATGCGCGCGCACCCGCTGATGTACCACGCCGTGTACCCCACGCACCGCCAGCCGCTGGTGCTGCGCACCAACGTCAACTACCGCTTCACCACCGTGGCCGTGGACCAGGTGGACGCGGCAGACGGGCGCTATGAGGTGCTTTTCCTGGGCACAGGTACCCACGCCGCGCACCGCGGGGAACGCAGCATGCTCCGGCGCGGCCCCGGAGGGCACAGGCACCACCAGGGCTGGCCAGAGCACCGCGGTGCCCTCCACCACTAGAGTGGGGTGAGGGGCTGAGACTGCTGCCCCTGAGATCCCTACCCCTCCTCAAGGCTCCAGACTGTTCTTTCCCTGTCCCAGTGCCACCCCGCAGACCCTGCTGCCCTGCCTGGTGCTTCCCTTAGCCCAGCTCCTATCCCTGAAGCCAGTGATCCAGCATGATGCATTCCATCCTAGGCACTCTACCATCCAGCCTGTCCTCGTGCCTGTCCCAGTGGCCTTATCATCCAGCCTCATTCTTTCCTGATCCTAGCACCCATCCAATGTGCTTCCTATTGCCCATGCTGAGCCCATTATCATCCAACTCTGTGACTTAGTCCTGCTTAGTCGCCCATCCTAGAGGCCCTGACGTCCAGCCCTGTCCTTCCCAGACCTCAGTGCCCATCCTGGGGGCACTGTCATCCAGACCAGTGCTTCCCCTGCTTTTAATGTGCATCCCCAGAGCCCCCATGATCCATCCTGGTCCTTCTCTTGCCCTGGTGCTTGTCCTCATGCTGCCCTGGGTGGTGGCAGTCTCTAGGCACAGGTGGTGACCTGAGCTGGCACACTGCACCCCTGATCTGTGACACAGCTACCTGCCATGGCAGGAGAGAGCTGGGGATGGGCTTGTGAGATCCTTTTAGCCCACAGCCCCAGCAGGGACCCCCTTCACAGGCAGGGAGGGCACCAGTGCCTGGGGGTAACACTGAGCACCCGGGCACTTTGGTGTCTTGCAGATCGGGGCACTGTGCAGAAGGTCATTGTGCTCCCCCGGGACGACATGGAGACAGAGGAGCTCATGCTGGAGGAGATTGAAGTGTTCAAGGTAAGGGCTGGCACATCCTCCACCCTCTGCTGAGTGTTCTTGACCCAGCCAGCCAGACCCTTGGGAGAGCAGCCAGCTCCTTGGGACACCTTCTGCCTCTTGGCCAGCTCTGGCGGGACTCTAGGAACTGGTTCTCCTGCCTGCTGCCCTCTCAGATCCCCCGCTGCCTGCTTCTGCCTCCTCCAGCTGCCTCTGGGGGGTCTGGGATGCCTACCCCCAGGGCTGTAGTGTCAGTCCAAGCAGTCATCCCTCCATCTTCTTCATTCCTGCTCTCATCCAGGTGCCAGCACCCATCAAGACAATGACCATCTCCTCCAAGAGGGTGAGTCAGAGCACATGGCAGGGGCCTGGGTGGGCAGATCCCCTTCCCAGCCCAGCTGTGGCATTGCCCGGCATCACCACAGCACTGGAACAGGAGGTACATGGGGGCCCTATATGCAGTGGGGATGAGGTGGCATCTCACCGTGTCCTCTTTGTCCCCAACAGCAACAGCTGTATGTGTCCTCGGCCGTAGGCGTGACCCACCTGGCCCTGCACCGCTGTGACGTGTACGGGGAAGCCTGTGCCGACTGCTGCCTGGCCCGGGACCCGTACTGTGCCTGGGATGGCAGCGCCTGCACCCGCTACTCCGCCTCCTCCAAGAGGTACAGGGTGGGCCAGGGAGAGGCTCAGGGAGGGAGCCCCCAGCCACAGGCTCCCCTTCTCACCTCCGGCTTCCCCACAGGCGGAGCCGGCGGCAGGATGTCCGGCACGGCAACCCCATCCGGCAGTGCCGCGGCTACAACTCCAATGGTGAGTGGGGTCTGGGGCAGGGCCCTGCCGCCTGGGGAGGCTGAGGGCACAGGGCGGGAGGTCGGCACGCAGAGATTCCTTGCTGGGTCGATGGTTTTGTGGGTGGGTGTATGGGAAGATACGTGGATGAATGGGTGGGTGGGTGGATAAGGGGATAGTTGTATTAGGGAGGAAGATGAACATAGGTGGGTGGACACATTGGGGATGAATGGGTCAGCTCATAGATGGATGCAGGGATTACATAGGGGAGTAGGGAGAACAGGGATGGGTAGAGGATAGACTGAGGATGGAATATGGATAGATGGATGGATATGCTGGGGAGGAGATTGAACAGATTTGGATGGATGAATGGATGGATGGATGGATGGATGGATGGACATACATCCACCCTTGGAGATAGGGTGGGCAGGGGAGGAGTGCAGTGGGGGGGGGGTGACCTGGCTGCCCATGGCCCCCCGCAGCTAACAAGAACACGGTGGAGGCTGTGCAGTATGGGGTGGAGGGCAGCACAGCTTTCCTGGAGTGCCAGCCCCGCTCGCCCCAGGCCAGCGTCAAGTGGCTGCTGCAGAAGGACAACAGCGACCGGCGGAAAGAGGTAAGGGCAGGGCGCAGCTCTGGGGGTGCCGGGGGTGCCAGGCTGAGCCGTGCCAGCCGTCTGAGCCGCACCCCTCTCCCCCCCAGCTGCGGGTGGAGGGCCGGGTGCTGCGCACGGAGCAGGGCTTGCTGCTGCGGGCCCTCCAGCTCAGCGACAGCGGCCTCTACTCCTGCACTGCCACCGAGAACAACTTCAAGCACACGGTGACCAAGGTGCAGCTCCGCGTCCTCAGCAGCCGCGCCGTCCACGCCGTGCTGGTCCAGGCGGAGACCCCCCCTGGGCTGCCGGGTGCCCCCACTCCCCGCTACCAGGACCTGCTGCAGCTCCTCAGCCAGCCCGAAATGGGACTCCTGGACCAGTACTGCCAGGGCTACTGGCGGCACACAGCCGCCAGCCCCCCGCAGCCGCTGGCTGGCCTCAAAGCCAAGGAGCAGCAGGACCAGAAGAAGCCTCGAAACCGCCGGAATCACCAGCCAGAGACCTATGGGCATACATGAAACCATCATCAGGGACTTTGCTAGCACAGTGGTCTATTTTTCCCCCCTTTTAATATTAAAAATATCTAT
>VZTR01021995.1:69282-85810 GCA_013400775.1 Chaetops frenatus | reverse complement strand
CTCTCTGTCCTTTTTTCCTTATCCTGGGAGTCTTTGCCCTGTTCTTCCTGCCAGTCTTTTTATAGTTTCAGGCTGCACTTTGATTTGGTCAGTGCTTTGCAAAAGTATGGTTTTGCCTTGTCTTTTTTAAGCTGCTTTTCCTTACCTGAGCAAAGTGTCCTGAGAAACCACATTTTAATGAGTTAGGATCTTCATGACATGCTAACCTATGTGCCATGAATCACTCTTTTCTTCCAGCAAAATTCTTCCGGGAGTCCTACATACATAAATTCCCACTCAAATTTCATTCATGGAATCATAGAATAAAATCATAGAATATCCTGAGCTGGAACAGGCCCAGAAGGATCATTGAGTCCCATGCCTGCCCCTTCACAGGGCAGTCCAAAGAATCACACCATGTGCCTGAGAGCCTTGTCCAAGTGCTCCTGGCAATCTTGCTGCTGTGAACACTTCCATGGGGAGCCTGTTCCTTTCCCTAATATCCAACCTAGACTCCCCTGACAGAGCTTCATGCTGTTCCTTTGAGCCCTATCACTGCTCACCAGAGAAAAGAGATTGGTACCTGCCCCTGACTTCCCCTTGTGAGGAAGCT
This sequence comes from Chaetops frenatus, assembly GCA_013400775.1. Lineage (NCBI taxonomy): Eukaryota > Metazoa > Chordata > Aves > Passeriformes > Picathartidae > Chaetops > Chaetops frenatus. The sequence goes on along the minus strand of VZTR01021995.1, from coordinate 85,218 downwards.
GTAGACCATGACTGGAGCTCCCCTCAGTTATCTTCTGTAGGCAGAACAGACCAAGTGCCCTCAGATCCCAAGAGCATTGAAAAATCATTGAGAGAGGTCTCGTGATGACAGTAGAACAGTGTTTTATATGGGCTTTGTTTGATGTGTTTGCTGTCACAATTTATATTCTTAGGCAGAATAGAAACTGACTAATAAAGAGAGAGTGATTCTTCAGACATACACAGTAACTTCCACAAGAACTGTTTGTTTACACCTCATGACATGTGATTCTTGCCCCTGCAAAGGAAAATTTCAAACCCAAATTTCACTCCATCCACAGTTGTAACTGAGAGAAGTAAGACTAACAGAACTGCTTTTGTGTAAAGAAGAAAAAATTACTCCTCAAAAAGGGAAATTGAAAAAAACCTCACTGAATTCTGAATACACAAATATAAATATATAATGAAGGTAAGGATATACTAGTCTAAATTCAGATCTGGCATTAAACTCCTATGAAAATAATGCTTTTAGCCATTTACCATTCATGAAGGAGACAGCAAGGAAATTTCTGCAGCCTCATTGTTCACTGATGTTTAGATGAATCTTAAGGTGACTTGGAATTAACAAACTTTTCATTCTACCCTATATTATTGCATAATTTTAAAAAAATCTGAATTCATAGTAAACTGCTTTTAAAAGTAGAGGGTTGTGGGGGTTCTTTTGTTTGTTTGTTTTGTTGTGGTTTTTTTGTTTGTTGTTTTTTTGGTGGGATTTTTTGTTGTTGTTGTTTTAGGGTTTTTTGTGTGGTTTTGTTTTGTTTTATTTTGTCTTGTTTTGTCTTGTTTTGTTTTGTTTTGTTTGTTTTTTGGTTTTTGGGTTTTTGTTTGGTTGGTTTTTTGTTTGTTTGTTTGTGGTGTTTTTTGTGTGGTTTTTTTGTTTGTTTGTTTTTGGGTTGGTTTTTTTGTTGTTTATTTTTCTTTTTTTATCACAACCTAATAATGAAATGTTTAAGACTTTCAGCTCAATTAAGGCATTTTACAGGAAGCTCATTTCTCTGGAAAAAAACATTATAATCTGTTATGTGACATTAATGAAAACAAAGTAAATACACTCTCCTCTATAGCTTCAGTGAACACTGCTGCAAAAAACCACTTGTTTTTCTAAAACACTGAATAATTACAGTGCACCACAACATTTTGTTCAGCATGGTATAACTGATCATCTGTCTGCAACTCCAATGTAAACTAATCTTTGAGGATATAGTAATGATGAAAGCACTAAAATGTATCACTTATATCATACTTCTTTTCATAAATAGTAACTCTAAGCTTCATTTAACTTGCCAGAACTTCAATTAGGTCACACAAATACAAGCAGATCATCCCTTGTTGCTCTAGCATAGTTCAGACTGAAGTGAGATCTATGGAATCATGTGCAAATATGTATATAAATCTGAAGGCAGTGGTGGGGTGGGTGCATAGCTGCCTGAAAATGCCAAGTCTGCCTCAAATAAAATGTTTATTTGCTATACTTTTATAAATGTCATTTTATAATAGTATAGCAGCCATGAGGCATAGGAGGGTCCATTATATCATTTCTACTCCATGAACAACATATCCATTTTAAAGAATCGTGAATGTTTTCTATATAATTATTGTAATAAGTGGAAAATATTCAACCTGAGTGTGAATGATGAATGGGAGAGGAAGTTAAGGTGTCTACAAAAAATAATGAGTTTTGGTGTGATTCATGCCCAGCAGTTTGGGGAAATACATTAACACATTGGCTTTCATCAACCTATTTTGAACCATCAAAAAGGTTTAGAAATAAAAGAAAAATAACTGGAGACCATAGACCATAATGTAATTTAGTGTTGAATGTCAGACTGCAAGTTTATATTGTTTCTCCTTGTTCTGAGTGCACATTTAATTTTTATAGCACTTTCTGGGATGTCAAAGTAAGGTTTCTGAATTTTAATTCTTGTATGATATAGAAAGATACTAATATTAACATTTTACTGATTAAAATTGCTAGTCTATGAAGTCCAATTTAATTTTCCTCAGTGAGCATAAGATCAGTGAAAAATGCAATTCAAACTGACATATTTATTATAAATTGGAATAAACAAGACAAACTATGAAGAAACAGAGAATGAACCCCAGCAATCTGTGGGTATAACTATGGTGCAACCAAAATCAGAGGCTCTACTCTAAGATTGTATTATTTAGATAATTTTAAATTCCAGTAGGACTGCAATACTGAGACTCTAAAAAAATAGAAAAATAATAGGTTTGATACACAAGTATAATTGGAAATAATTGCAAACTCTTAGTGACACAGCAAACAACAGTTTTTCCACTTCTTATGTGTCTTGGGTATACTGAGTAAGGGAGGCTGCAGTATAATTGTGTATTCAAAGTAACTGAGATTAGCTTTATAATGGCGTACATTATGTTACAAAGGGGAATAAAATTCAAGAGATGTTCTGTTGTTCAGTTTAATATTTCTGTATTTGAATCAGCTATGTCAAGACTCATATTTAGAGAAATCAAATCCTTGGATGATTTTCAGGTTCCTTTCAATTTCAACTTTTATCATGCAGCTAGTGAATGTCTGAAAGATGAGTCTGAAGAGGAGAGAAAATATTAGAAATCATATAAGATGAGTGAAAACAGATAAATATTGTGCCTTCCAGTTGACAGAAATTCTAATACAAACACTTATTCTATGTGCATGTTTTGTAATTTGTGCTATTTTATCAAACAGGAATTTACATTTAGAACCACATTCAAACAGTCCAGCTTTATCATTCAGGTGGTGGAATAAAAGATACATTTATTGAGAGTGTGGGAGCTGATATTGCTAAAAACAAGGTTTTGCTAATCCAATAAAATAATAATGAAAGAAAGGTGTTAGAAGAAATTATGTATTTGATTATCAGGGCAATTACTAGTACTCCCTCAGTCAGCAGACTTGACATGGAGCAATGCAAGTTTGCTCATCTTCCTTTCTTTTTGGGTTTTTTTCCTACTGAAGGGGTGACTTAAAGCATAAAAACTTTTGGAAATGTGACTATCATGTCCTGACTAACAAAGACCAGTGAAAGAATGTGATTGGTTTTAGGAAAAAAAAAAAAATTATTACAAGTCTCTTTTAACTTCTCAATATATTTTTTTCTCTTTTTAATTATTAGACTAGCATCCTTTTTAAAAGTTTCCTTTGCAACATCACCTTTTTTTTTTTAACAAAATGTGTATAGCAGTTATATGTTGAGAAAAGAGAAATCAGCTTCTTGCCTACATTTGTTTTTTTAGACCCCATGGTTATCAGTCTGATCAGTTCAGTCGTGTTTAAATTGCTTGATTTTAAACATTTATGGATCCACAAGGCACACGATAAAAAGAAAATACCACTATAGGAACAGCTTAAATGGACCTCTGTTTGAGCTAAGGCTGTTGAAGTTCCATTTCCTTTCAGTTTGTTGCTTTGTTCATGAGTGTGTGGCCTCTCTGACCAAGTGAGTGACTGCAGTGCTGTTGCACACACTGTTGAAACTCTCTCCAGTGGAAATCAGACTTGGCTTCCAAATCCTGGCACTGCAGTGGTGCTCAGCTAAGCTCTTCCTGCTAGTCTTTGGAATTAANTGGTTTTTGGGTTTTTTTTGGTTTTTTTTTTTTTTTTTTAAATAAAGTTGTGGTAACTGCTCTCTTAAATATCTAAATCTTTCAACTTTTGCTCTTGTTCCTTGCCAATACATGAAAGTGTGGTTTTGTTTGTCTTAATCATGAGGTTCATACAGTCATATATAACTTCCTATGCCATGATAGAAATATGAGGGCACACATTGAAAAAAAAACCAAAAAAAAAAACCCCCTCAGTTCCTTCCTTTCCAGAAGCCTAAAGACCAAGCCCATGCTGTTATATTTGTATGACTGAAAAATCAGGGGGAAATGAATTTGCTCATAATTACTGTTNAAGAATGTGATTGGTTTTAGGAAAAAAAAAAAAATTATTACAAGTCTCTTTTAACTTCTCAATATATTTTTTTCTCTTTTTAATTATTAGACTAGCATCCTTTTTAAAAGTTTCCTTTGCAACATCACCTTTTTTTTTTTAACAAAATGTGTATAGCAGTTATATGTTGAGAAAAGAGAAATCAGCTTCTTGCCTACATTTGTTTTTTTAGACCCCATGGTTATCAGTCTGATCAGTTCAGTCGTGTTTAAATTGCTTGATTTTAAACATTTATGGATCCACAAGGCACACGATAAAAAGAAAATACCACTATAGGAACAGCTTAAATGGACCTCTGTTTGAGCTAAGGCTGTTGAAGTTCCATTTCCTTTCAGTTTGTTGCTTTGTTCATGAGTGTGTGGCCTCTCTGACCAAGTGAGTGACTGCAGTGCTGTTGCACACACTGTTGAAACTCTCTCCAGTGGAAATCAGACTTGGCTTCCAAATCCTGGCACTGCAGTGGTGCTCAGCTAAGCTCTTCCTGCTAGTCTTTGGAATTAAAGTGAATTGTTGATGATAGCCTTCCTGTTCCCTTGGTAAATATTCTTCTGAAGCCATGGCAGCAGGATGTGACAAACCTAGGACAGTAGCTCAAGCAGCTCAGCAGCTCACAGTATTTTGTCAATAAAGGTTGTGGTTGGTTTTTTTTTTGGGGTTTTTTTTTTTTTTTGTTTGNTTTTTTTTTTTTTTTTTTTTTTTTAATAAAGTTGTGGTAACTGCTCTCTTAAATATCTAAATCTTTCAACTTTTGCTCTTGTTCCTTGCCAATACATGAAAGTGTGGTTTTGTTTGTCTTAATCATGAGGTTCATACAGTCATATATAACTTCCTATGCCATGATAGAAATATGAGGGCACACATTGAAAAAAAAACCAAAAAAACCCCTTCAGTTCCTTCCTTTCCAGAACCCTAAAGACCAAGCCCATGTTGTTATATTTGTATGACTGAAAATCAGGGGGAAATGAATTTGCTCATAATTACTGTTGCTTTATTTCAGAGGAACTGAGTTTAAAATCAGATCTGCTTTAACAAGCAAAAGCAAGATCGTGTCTTTGAATCATGGCTGGTAAATAAAAGGGGCTAAATTTTAGGAAAAGTCAAATCTATTTTGACATTAGGCAGCTGGCTTTACTGCCTTCAGAGTGTAACTTTTTAGTCATTCTGCACGGTTTGTTTTTCTGTAAACTTCTACAAACAAAATGATAAATTCTGGCTCACAACAGTTATAAGCAATTCTGATATTTCAACTCCTAATTCATGGAATCCTATGGGAAATTTTGGAATACAAATTTGTATATTTATTTCTCATATTCTTTCATTGTCAAATAATTTAATCTGATTTATTCCATGAAATTTTTTCATTATATTTTATTTAGCAGCATGCTAAATGTTTATCTCCACATTTCACTTCATTATTTTTCCCATTTGTTATATGCACAGGATTTTGAAATTAAAATATGACCCAGGTGAAGACTTGGTTTTATCTGTGTAAGTGGTAGCAAGTTAAGTGTTTGTGGTTTTCTTTGCTGTGTGGGTGATGTGGTTTTCAGATGTTTTGTAATGCACTGCTTTTAGTGGACTGTTAAGAATTCAATATCTTGTACTATTAAGCAATTTTCTCCCACTAGAGGCAGGATTTTGACACTTGTACATTGGTGAGAAGTCAATCTGTTTGGAGTCATTCTTATGACTAATTGATTCAAAATATGAACCCAGTTCTCAGAATCTCAGTTGTAAGTCCCAGATATGAATCCAGGGTTTGCTTTGTGTAAGCACTTCACCTTAACCAGAAGATTTATCATCTTATCAGAATATACCTCACATGATTTATAGAGGGCTTGACTCTGCAAATATTGAGCATAAAAGTCCCATATACATATACATATACATATACATATACATTGAACAGTACTGAGTCTCCTGACTTAGTCCTGGGACACTTGGAAGACACAGCAGATTCAATCATTATTCAGTATTATTAAGTCTAGTTCTATTTATGTCCTCCACAATGAAGTATGTTCATCTGTTTTGTCAATTTTTAATGAGAAAAGATATGGAGGAAAAATTTAAACCTGGATATTACCAGGCTGATATTTGAATTGTGGAGGCACATTTTCTTAATTAAAATTGGTTAATCCAACAGCCTTCACTTTTTTGTATTTTTATAAGTGACAAAGTAAAAAAAAAATGTATTTGAATTATCTAATCACATTCACAAATTAATTCAATTTTGAGGCTCAGTTTCTTATAGCAATTTGTCACTGTAGGAAACAGTTATCTTCCAAGACCATGGCTGGCCAGGAAATGTCTGATATATCGAATGTTTTGGTTTCTTGCCATGCTGGTAGGTGTGCATGTTTTTGATATTGGAAACATTTTTCAATATCATGCAACTCAGACTGTGGAGAGTTGCATGTATACTTTGATCAGAGAGAATGAATCCCCTGTCTTGTTTCAGCAGGTAAGTTATAGCTGAAGGGTCAATAACATTCAACAGTCTAATCTGTGTGAAGTGAAAGGGCTTTGCTAATGTCTTGTGCCATTTAAACAGCATTCACTGAATGTCACATCAAATTGTCTTGTCAAAGCAAGGCAAGAAGGATCTAACTGATGCCTTTGTCAAAATCTGAGCCCTTGACCTCTTGCTGTTTTGTCTTCTTAGGAATGCAGGTGCTGGAATGGAATGGCATCCCCTTGACTGGGAAAACCTATGAAGAGGTCCAGAGCATTATTATGAAGCAGAGTGGGGAAGCAGAAATATGTGTAAGACTGTGAGTTTTTCCCCATCTTTCTGTTTCCATTTCTTTTTGGCTTTTCATGGCTTTTTTATTTTTCTTTTTTTTTTTNATTATTTTTTTTATTATTATTTTTTTATTTTTTTATTTTAATTTACAGTTGTTAAGGTGGAACCTTTGTTAGCACAAAGCATCAATGTAATGGTAAGCAAGAGTTCACTGTGACTGTGAGAGATCTGTTTGTTCTGTTTTTCTCTTAAAGTCAGAAGGAGAGAGAAACTGAATCAGATGCAAGTAATTATGCTTTTATAAACAATGATAACTCCATTGTCAGGCCACAATCTACTCTCATGACAAACATACAGTTCACTGAATTTACTGGTGTTAGAAAAAGAAGGTAATTTAGTTATAACTTGAGTTTTAGTGAAATCTGTAACCTTTAGATGAAAGTCATTTAAGCATCATGAGAAATGCATACCCTTGCATTAAATCCATTAAAGATTTCACCTTAAAAGAAGCTTTTCTTCTCAGCTCTTTAACAACATTGCAAATATATATCAGCTAAGAAGGCACCATGCTTGGGAGCTGCTTTCTGTCATGAACCACTACTCATTTACCTACTTAATACAACAATGAGGGTGTGAGGAAAGAGTTTCTTTTGTCTCAGGCTTCTCACTGCTTTCTTTAGGGACCTGAACATGCTCTCGGACTCTGAGAATCCCCAGCACCTGGAGCTGCATGAGCCAGTAAGGGCAGGTGAGAGACAAGAAGTTGCTTTGATATTGTGGGACTGGATAGCAACTGAAAACAGGATGTGATAAAAGCTAGTGTGTTAGTATTGTAAACTCTGGTGTTACATTCCAAACATTGCCATTAATGGGTAGAAAGGGGATCACACCTCATATAAAAAGGCAAGATGAGGGGATCAAATTCACCCTCAATGAGTTTTCAGACAACATCTATTTGGGTAGGAGTGTTGATCTGCTGGAGGGTAGGAAGGCTCTGCAGAGGAATCTGGGCAAGATGGATTGATGAACCAAGGCAAATTGCATGAGATTCATCAAGGCAAAATGTCGGGTCATGCACCTGTCACAACAACCCCAGGCAGCCTTACAGGCTGGGGGCAGAGTGGCTGGAAAGCTGCCCAGAGGATAAGTACCTGTGGGTGCTGGATACTCTAAACTTTACATGTAATATGTTGTTGTCCTTTTTCCTTCTGTTACCCTAAATTTACTTTGCGCAGCCCCTGGGTTTGCACCTGTGTCAGTAATTGGCCAGTGAGTTGCTGGTGTCCCCAGGGCCTCGTCTGCCATCCTGTGTCCAAACCTTGCAGGACTCTGCTGTCACCCAGGCCTATGCTCCTATAAACTGCATTATTAATCTGGAGCCATAAATACTTCAGTCTGCAGAGTGCAATTACAGCTGTGCCTTTCTATAGCAAAATAACGAAGGATGGGCACTATACCACACCACTATACAAGGTGAAGTATAACTCAGACAAATTTAGGTCATAGGCATCCAGTCATTAGACAATTGCTGTTGCAAACAGACAGGCTAAAAGAAAGCTCCCAGCAAACTGCAGCAAGTCCAAATAACACACAGGTCTTAAGGCCTATGTTCATAGAACCACAGAACTGTAAACGTTGGAAAAGACCTTGATGAAAATACCTCACAGCTTAATACAAATTTTGTGGCCTGCTATAAGTGATGAAAAAACAGTAAATACTGGATACAGGGATGCAATAGCAAGTACTCAGTTTTGTTATGTGAGTTCTAAGATGGCAGTGCTTTTGTGGGGATTCCCTGGTATGCAAACAATACCACAACTGCAAGCTTCAGTGGTTGTATCAGTCATATCTAAGCTAGCTTTGAATCAACATCCACAATCTTAATAGTAATGCAGACCCTCAGCAAGCTCAGTGCAGATTAAGATTGTTCCACTCACCATTTTGTGGGTCCATTCTGAGTTCTGTGGTTTTGTGGCTGCTCTTTTATCAATCAGAACCTAAACTACCTGGATTGAATCCTCCATTTTCTGACCATGTAAAATTTCCTAGCTATTAATATACTTACCATCAATCTACCTTTAGTTGAAAATTTATGTTATTGATAAAAATTGAAAGCAAAGACTCAGTATGACAGAGCTTTGAAGCAGAGCTACCCACAATTTTTTGATTTGTGAGCAAATTAAAAAGCATTCAAAAACACTGAAATCAGTTTTGTAATGGACAAAAACTAGAATAAATAACTTTTTTATTAATGAAGAAAACTCAAGAAGGAACAGAAATAAAAGAAAATTGTTCCATTTTTGCAGGCATGCTTCCTCCTAGTCTGGCAATCTTCTAGTGTTTTCTAAGTTGGAACTACTCTGTAGAGTTTTTCCGGAAGTCAAGTCTTTCTTGTCATTATCTCTGAGGTTCAGCAGATTGTGCTTTAGAAAGGAACAATCTCAATTTTCTCTGAAAGAAAAGCAAATTAGCCAAGCAGGCAGGATAAAGTTAAAGTATTGTTTTAAGTATCTCATACTTCTGAGAACCTGGGAATCAAGCAGTGCCCAGCATCCTTTTAACTCTATTCACTCGAGCATATATGAAACTTACTTGACTTAATTTCTGTGTTAAATAGAAATTGCTGCCTGCAAAGGGTAAATTCCTCCCACTCATTCCTGGGCCGCAGGGATGGCAATCAGAGTCCTACCACAGATGCCTCACAAAGGTGTGAGCAATAAGGAAAGATGAATCAGGGCTTTTAGCCTTCATTTGTTTACATTTACTTTTCTTTGATTAATTTGTGGTAGTAAAGTTTTGAGGTTTTTTCTCTCTCTTTTTTGTATAAATTATCTCAGGAGTAGTTCTGTTCAATATCCAGTTGATTTAAAAAAAATATAAATGCAATAAAGTTCTTTACAAGAACGTTCTGATACTTTGTGAAACTGAACCAGTTTCAAACAATGAATGATGGCACAGGCCAGTCTTTAAAACTGTAATTTGCTCCAGTTCAATTCAACATGATCAGCACAGCCTATTTTTCTTCATCTAAAAGTACCTTCTCAAGAAGCTTTTTAGGTAAGGAGCACTAGTAAGTAGCACTAGCAGAGAAAGGCTTGGAATGGGGTGCCAGTATTGTGGGAGAGATGTCTATTTTTAATAGGATGCCTTTTGCATCCTCAAAGTATATAGGCATGAAAATTTGTAAAGATTGTTATGCTGTCCCTGTACTATGGCAAGATGGACTTGGATGTGCTGGCAAATATCAATACAAAGCTCTCTTGCTTTAATCCAGTAGATAAAGCAAAGTCCCCAGGGGTTGATCCCAAGCAGCTGGCTGCAGAGCTGCAAAAGGTTTCTCTACAGCAGTCGCCTCTGGTTGCTTCTTCAGGAGTGGAAAAAGGATCTCATGTCCACTCTGGAACCACTTCTGCCACCTCCAGTGCTGTGCCTAGCCCTGGTCAGCCTGGTTCTCCCTCAGTGAGCAAAAAGCGGCACAGCAGCAAGGTAAGAAAATTCCAAGTTATGGAGCAAGAACATTTTGTTGACAGGAAGAAATTGCCTGTTTACCTTCTTCAGTATAGCAAGAAATCCCAGCACATCTTGGCAAACTCATTTCCTGAAAAACAATGAATATTACTGTTAAGATATTGAATCTGGACATAAGGAAAGATTACATTATTTATCCAACGTCATAAGAGATTTGTCCCTCTCTAAAAATATATTTTTTGAACTTAATATTATTACTTTTAAACAAAATAACTGCTCTTTACAGTTGCTCTTGCTTTTTAAGTTCATGCTACATGGTGGTGAGGTACTATTTCCACTAAAGAAGCCAGCAGTATTAAGACCATAATTTCCCTGTCTGTGCTAAACTACTGCTTGAATCACAGCAATAGCTGGCAAGTCTCAGAAAGCCAGGGAAAGACTGGAAGCAAAATTTACCATTAAACTATATTTTGTCACTAGCTAATTCCTGTGAACTTGCCAAGCATGATTTCTCATTTTATTTGCCACATCCTGTCTGTTCCTCAGCTGAAGTTCTTTTTGGTGCAGCCGCACACCTGAAAATGGAAGAGTGGGAACTTAGTAGCATTTTTTCACAACTGAAGCTGAAAACTAGATCATAAAGTCATCTATCACATTTTTGTGTTTTGTGAAGACCTGAAGTGAAACTTAGTTCTGTGAAGGCTGCATTTGTTTAAGCAATTTTCAAGAGTGCTGATTGCTATCATGAATATCCAGCTTCTCACACACTTACAATGCTTCACATTGCAAACAAAGTGCTTTCTACACATTTATTACTCTGCACCTTTATTCCTTTTTAGGACTGTCAGGTTCCTGCAGTATTATAGTTATGTTTGTATTGTTGTGCTGTTGGAACTATGTCTGTGATTTGAACAGATGAGTTAGATACTGCAAAAACCAGAACCAGCAAATGGTGTCTGCTCATTTCAGACAGTTCTCCAATATGCTAACATAACTTTCATATGAGAGGAAACATAAAAATTTTTTTCATCCAGCAATTTAGTTCAAACTGGGAAGATATTTATTGATCAGTTTGGTTTGGATAATAATTCTGTCTTTTCACAGTGCTCATAGACTTTCTACAAACTAATTAAGGTCTGTGATGCACAAGTTAAACCCATATGCCAATATTTACTGGGCCTAAGTTCAGGGGTGTGGCAGAGTTGCTTAAGCCTTAGGTCAATAGTTAGATTCACTACAGCATACACTGGATATTGTATACATTTACATATAAACTAGTTTGCCATGTACATGAGTTTTGCCACTCAAAATAATACATTTCTGAAGTACAATTCCTGGGACTGGGTGGAACCTGCCATCACAGTGCAGGCACTGCATACAGAAAGCAAGGCTCTTAGTGCACATGCCACCATCTACACTGAAACCTCTTTCATTTGGTGAGATGAATCTCACTCCTAAATTCACAGTGTATGGAGATCCAGAAGTCCTTGCTGTGCAGTGTGTCCTGCAGAGATGCCCCTCTCTGTCCACATGAGGAGACTGAGTTCCCAGATTTGGCACTGTAGCAGGTCACCTAAAGTTAGATGCATAAATTTAATTTCCTGCTTCACAGAGAATTTAGGATTCTTTTATGAAAATTCAGCTGGAGGCTTATGAAGATGAAACAAAAAATTATTAGGACTAATGCCTTTATGTAGGAGATGCAAAAGTCAGAACTAGTCAGGTAAATATTTAAAACATTCTTTGCTTATTTGTGAAAATCATGTTGAGAGGCTTTTCTTTCCTAACAAGCATAGCTGTTGTTGACTTGTATAGTTTCTGTTCATTGACTGCAGGCCAAGTTTATAATGGTGTTGAGCTCAGTTAGAAGAGAAAGCTCATTTTTTCTGGAACTACTCTTTGCCTTGGGCTGACAGCATTTCTAGGTAGGCTGCAGCCCTGCCAAAGTATCATGACAGACTAAATATACAAACTGCCTGGATCTTGTATTTTTAACAGTTTTTATTTTTAGCAAGTACTTTTTAAAAGATTTTTTGTATAGAATATACACTTTAGAAATGTTATCGTAGTCTCTGCCATATTCTGCAGTGCCAATTTTCTCGTATTTAGTGTTACTACAGAAAGTGATAGTGCAGAGTGCATTGAAGCCTGGCATTAACCAGTTTCACTTCATGGTCATCACAACCTGCTTGAGCACATGTGGTGGCATTACAAAGCACCATCTCTTACACATGGAGAAATTATCAAAAACACATTCAGGGAGTATCAAAAGAAATTGGATTGAAATTAGATTAGCCATCACAAGAGTGATTTAACCTATGGAATCCTTGAACTGACAATACCTTGTGCAGACCTGTTTCTTTTGTAGTGTGAATGCATGATCATTCAATGATGCACATTACATCTAGGATATAAATAACCTATAGAAACATTTAATATGAAGAATGGATTGGGGTTTTTTTCTAAATCCTCAGATCCTTTAGCTCCTAGAGAAGCCAACTGTGAAATGCTTTTCCCTCTTTACAAATTAATCCTCATTGGGGCCATGATAAAGAAAAATACTTATTAGCATTTCTGCCTGTGAATACAGAAACAGCTTCAAAGTAGGCCCAGATCTGAGCTGGGGGTTAAACCAGATGGCCTTGAGAGGTCTCTTTCAATGTAAATTATTCATGTTTCTTTAAAATACATGGGTATTTCTTCATGATCAGTTTTAGATCTGCTGACATCAGAGAAAACAAAATATTTAATATATTGGATCACAGTCTTGTAAATGATACAGAGGTTCAACGATGATATAGAAGCATAAAAGTGCACATTTATTTTTACAGACTCCACTCACAAACTCCATCTTAACCACCTTGGGAAGTCTCAATACAAATTCATCATGCCCATTCCCTTCTCTATTAACTCCTCCTACATTATCCATACTCATGCATTCCGTATCACATGACATTCGGAGTGAACAAACTCATTATTCTTGCTATTCCAACTCATGAAAAATGAGCACATTTAGACTATCTGGCAGTGATTTTGTAGCCACAACACAGCTAGCTCCATGTTATTTTTGGAGTTGTCAGTGCTGTCAGTGCTAGTACAGTCTCAGGTCAGAAATAATAAGTAAAACAAAATCCATTTGTAGAGGTAAAGTATGAGAAATACAAGCCATTTGTACCCTACTTTGAAAGATTGCATGAGGCTCAGGTAGCTCCCTGTCTCTGGCAAAAGAAGTGAAATTCACCCTCTGAATAGTCTTTTCAAGGCCCTAACATGTTTTAGGAGCATTTTGCTATCAATCTAAAACGTAATTTCAGATTCAAAATATTTTATAGAATATTGATAAGTTATTTAATCTGTTGGATGGATTAAACTTCTTTAAAAGCTTTGTAAGGTACCAAGAGAAGCTGATTCTAAAATTTTTCATGGGAATTATTTTTCATATGCAAATACATTTACAGACAAATCAAGTTTGATTTGTTTTTTGTTTGGTTGGTTGGTTTGGGTTTTTTGTTTTGTTTTGTTTTGTTTTTTTTTTCTGGTAAAGCTTGTGTTTATAAAGAAACACATCTGGAAGGCAAGGTAAAGCAGTAAACCAAACCAGAATAAGGCAACACAAGATAGTGAATATATCCATGGAACAGGCAGATTTATCCTAGTTTCCTTCTGTGTTTTCATTGTAATAGTGTTTAGCTGGGATTTTTCTGGTTAGTTCTCATCTGTAGATTTGACTTATTGAGAGGATGTTTCTTCAACACAAACCTGAAAAAAGTAGTGCATCACCTTCACTTCATGCTGTGGTGCTGGAAGTGTGGGTACTTCATCAGCCTAATTTAAAGCAGGGAGTTTAGGGCAGCACAAAAGAGGCAGATGGGTTTTACTCTTCTCAGAAAGTGATTGAAATACAAGTTACATGGAATAATGTCAGGCAGCTGCTCACATCTGGAGGAATAGGAAAAGATGGCTTCCAGACCAGTCTCCAGAGAACAGTAAATTTGTCCTTGTTTGCACCCTTTGTTTTCTGCTGCATCAAAAAAGGAAACAAATATGGAGAGAATGCAATAATATTAAAATCCTGCTACTGAAACAGAGCTTTCTTGCTTGACTGATGGTTTGTAGATTAGAGGTAGGTTCAGTGTGGCTCAAGGCCATCAGCTTTTAACAGAACAGCATACTTTTGTGAGTTCAGGATTCTAATCAAGTTGTGATATTATTTTCTACCAACAAACAGGATGAAAGAAATAAAGGATTTGATTTGATTTTGATTTGATTGTTTCCTGTCAAAAACCTAGAAAAGTTTAATAATAAAGGAGAGGGGAAAGCGAGGACAGAAAATTTAAATTTTGTGCCACAGAAAATGTGGGGAGGAATTTGAAGATGAAGTGTTGTAGCTGAATTGATTATCAGAAAATACTGAATAAAGAAAAAGACATTAAATGAGATGGCTTGCAATTGTGTAATCCACTTATACACATCACTTAGCTTTAGTACTCTTTCTACCCCCTTTCACCCAAGCTCAGTTTAAATTAGAGTAACTTTTGCTTCTCTCTGCCTTTCTCATATTGACAGAAATATATGGCTGTGTTTATTTGACATGGTCCTTTCTTTCTCTTGGCAGCATTCATGTCTGTTAGACAGGGTTAGTGCTTTGTGGTTTTTTTCTCCCTATGCCTCTTTGTGTGACCAGTCTGCTCAGACTGCAAAGATTTGGTGCTGAAGTTGTTTGATTCTGTACCTGCATAAAGGCTGATCAAAATGGCTGTGCTGGACTTTAAGTGCTGTTGAAATACATAACCTTTAGTTTTGACCATAACAACTGGAGACAGTTTTTTAAAATTTATGGCAATACAGCAGTATAAACCACACCTGTTAAAAAAGTTAACTTTGAAAATCTATGTTTTTTTCATCTGGCAGCCAATGGAAACTACAAAGTCTGCTTCCCATCTGATCACTGGAGAAATACAGGTAAATATGTAGTTTTTGCTGTGTAAATTGTTGTTGATTCTGGCTCTGTTTTTCTGTGGAATAAGATTGCAGAAAACTATCTCCATCAACTGATTTCTTACTCACGTCCAGACCCCTAAAATGTCACTAATGTAAATCAGTGTGGTTTTTGCACCCGTCTTTAACGCTGGCTTGTGAAATAGAACCAGAAGAATGGAAAATGCTGCTGTTCCCAAAGGGACTAAAAGGATAGTTAAATTCATTCTAGTACTTTATCTTTGGCCACTTATTGTGGTTTTCTTTAGAAATTCAGTCTGTTTACATTGAAGTAAGAACCTCTGTGGGTTGATTATAGTGCAGTGTAGTTATTTCTATGCCATGCCAAGTTTATGGTTATCCCTTATGTAAATTGACTTTAGCCTTTTAAAACTTAAACGGAGAACAGAAGAACAACTGAAGCCTAACTTCCTATAGATTTCTGGGGATTTTTTTCCTTTTGTAAACCCCTCTCTTCTATATTAGTACTAAGACTCTTTCTGTAGTATTATAACATCCTTCTCAGACTTGGACTCCAGGTAGACAGCATGTGAGTAATTGTCACTCAATAAACTGGCTATTGTTCAGAATAATATCAAGAGTTCAAATTTCCTTTGCTTTTTCCTGATTGGAATAGATCAACATGAGTGTTTCCTGTTTTTTTCCTCAAGGTCCAACATGATCATCTAGCATCTCATTCTAGTCAGGAGAGAGAGACAGAAGCTTCTAAAATGTATTTATTTGCAGGGAAAACA
>VZTR01021995.1:42910-58038 GCA_013400775.1 Chaetops frenatus | reverse complement strand
AATAAAATGTTAAATATGAATATAAACATAGATAATAAATGTAATGGTTTACCTAATGCATTAACTTCTACTCATCAAACATCCTGACTGAAATTACAGTATTTCACATTATTTCTGAAGTAATTATAGTAATATGTTTTTACCATAGAGGAAAAGCTGCATTAAAATTATTTCTTTCCTAATGCAAATCCTAGTAAGAAATTTTCAAGGAATATGTTTTAAATATTTTAAGTAGTGCATATTTAGCTATGCAGGCAGACACTGTCCATAACACCCAGACATTTAAAACAAGAAACAAGCACTTCTCTACCTGCAGTGTTGGTTATGCCTTCCATAAGAGACAATATTTTTCACATTGGCTGTTTCTCCAAATTCCTTCATTTTCTTTAAAACATGGCTGTTCATAGACATCCTAAAGCTAACTGGAGTTCACATACAGTAATGTGCTTCTAGGTAGATTTTTATTTATTTTATTTTATTGTTACTTTTTTTCCACAATGCTAAGGCTGAAGTTAGTAATTGTTTGGTAACACTTTTTTCAGAATATGTTTGGAACTCAGATGGTGTTTGCAATATGCGGAAACTGTTCCTTCTTTTCCGTGACACTCGTTTTCCTGTTGGAACATTGCCCACTTGCAGAAAGATGTGGTCAGATGGATACAGAATAGGGTTCCTGCAGCCCATTTCAGTATTGCTGTCTGTTACACTCCTGTTGAGCATCTGAACCTCAGGATTCACAGCCTAACACTGGTTGATGTAAGGCAGAACCCTACATTTCTGTGATGGTAAAATGGCTGCTTTTAAAATCAGCAGCCATTGAGCGCTCTTTTTTGAGTGCACCATAGTGGTACATAGCTATACCTTCAGAAAAGCAAATTTTCCTCCACTTTGAAACTCATTTCATGCACTCTGCCTAATAAAGGTCTTTCCATGGTTTTTCATTGTCATAATATTTTACAAAAGCTTTATTAAACTAAAAGGTTTAAAATAGATTTTGCAAAGAAATATAGAGTACTGTAAGTTTTCATGACAGTTTTATTATCACACTATTGCAAAGAAGCTAGCAAAGAAAAGCTGCAGTTACTTGAAAATCTTTTCTATTTTACCCTGTTTTCCAAAAATTCTTCAAACCTAAGGGGTTTTTTTCCCATTTCCTCGATCTATATATTCTTTTCTCTGTCCTTGCACAGTCCTCAAAAGGAAATCTCTCAAAATAGCAACAACTGTGACAATACATTTCTGAAAAGTATTTGTACTATCCCTTTTCTAAATGGTAAAATACATATACTTAATATAGCAGCTAGCATAAAATTGTATCATCCAGGAAGCCAAAAGCATCATGGACCAGTGGGTGCTCAGCTCACTTTTTTGGGTTATTTTTCATGTTGCTGTTTCAATACTGTCTTGGAACAGCAAAGAAAAAGTATTTTATTCAGTCAAGAAAATCAGCTTTAGAAATATTCTGTAAGCAAGGTTCAAAAAATAATCTTTTTGTTCAGCTTTTTCTTTCATTTTTGCAAGATATTTTTTTAAAAGAATGCTTAAGAAGAATATTGCTTAATTATGTAAGAATAAAACAGAAAGATTCAAGAATTGCTCTCAAGTACTTTTTAGAAAATCTTAGGTTTCAAGTCATGCTGTTACCTGCTTGAAGAGTACGTTGTTGATGCTAAAAATAGTTTAATTCCCCTTTGTGTGGGTTTTCCAGGATATGCTGGTTTAAATTTTCTTTTCATAGACATTGGCTTTGCATAATTGTGCATTTTTCCAAAGTTGGCTAGGAGCAGATGATATGCTGAGTACATAATAATGAGATGAAATTATCACTTGAAGGCAATTGCAGGTTATTAGGAACTGTCTTAGTCTGTGTTGCATTAAACCAAGGGGCAATGGAGGGAAATTGATGTGATCATAGTGCAAATAACACCAAAATTGTGGGTTCAATCCTGTACAGACCATCCACTCAAGAGTTGCACTCGATGATCCTTGTGAGTCACTCCCAACTCTGAATATTCTGTGGTTCTGTAAATAGCCAAGAGTTCCCTTAATGCAAGTATATGCAGTATGTACAATAATTGGTATAACTTATCATTTTGAGCAGTGACTTGATCCTTTGTTGTCCCTCTGTTAGAGCAGTGAGTGTGACAGGTTGCTTCTGTTAAGATGACAACCTCAGATATCACATAAGAATTCTTCTTCTGAATTCTTTTATTCAAGTATGTGAACAGCCCTCTTTTCCTCAGTAATGCTTGCATTCTTCAATTATAACTTCTCAGCCTGACTTTACACACACCTTACAAGTCACAGGATTTAGTCCTTTTCTCTTTCAAGCCACATGAATTTATTACTGCCTTTCCAGCCACCTTGTAGCCTTTAGCCCTAGCACACATCAGTAATCATTCCTGCCCCCACATGTCCCCAGAGACCCCTGGAAAAACAGGTCAGTCTTAACGATAGGGTCAACTGTTTTGCTCAACAGTTTCTTTGTCTTGTGCTCTCTTGTCAGATAAAAAGACTTACTTGTTTCTTACTGTGGCCCATAGAAAATTCCTATCATGTTTAATAAGATCTGCAGATAATGGGTTTTGACAGCTGTCATTAATACCCAAGAGTACAGCTTCTCCACATGCCTGGATCACTTGCAGACTCATTGACTACACTGAATTCTGCAGCCTGGTCTTCACAGATAAGATTACATAAATTGTGTGTTTGATATAATACATTTGAAATTCACACTCAAATGCACTTCAGGCAGATGTCTGAGTTAAGACAGATCTGATGATGAGAAAATCTGCAGGAACACAAAAATGGGGACTTAAAATCAGGTTGACTCCTGCAGTGGACAAATTCTACTCAAAACAACCTGTGGAAATTCCTAAAATAGGGCCAAGCACAAGCCCATCTGTCTTTATAACAAATAATAGCCCCAAATTATTTTTTCTCAAAACAAGGTTGATGAAAGGGCAAAAATTGTCTACCTGTCACTATGAAAAAGGATACATGGAGGAAATAATCTATAGAAACCACCATAAAGACTTGATCTGAAATTTATGAGGTTAATTATACTTTTACTTGAATTGCAGTTGAAAAAGAAAACACTGGAAGTGACTGTCTGGGATTATGATAGATTCTCCTCAAATGACTTCCTTGGTGAAGTGAGTATCTTATTTCTTCCTCTCTACTAGTAATAACTGTGGACTATTATTTGGAAACTGTTCTCTTCCAAAGTATGATACATGTGTTAAGTAAAACCTTTTTTTACATCCCTATTTTACTGTTGTCATCATAATAAATGGTCATGATTTCTTTAATTTAGACATGAAAGATGTCTAAATCTTTCCCTTTTACCTTTATTAACTGGGGGCAAGTTAATTTAGGACCCAACAAAATAATAATTTGCTCAAAATTAATACTTTTTTTGAGTGAGATATAGCAACAACCTTCACAGTGACTCCAGTGGAAATTATTGTTATGACTGAATACTGTCTGACTTGATTTGACCACAACATAGGAAGGCTGAGGAGGTGTTAGTCTTTGTAAATGATTAAAGGATTAAATTCTGCCATCAAGCCATATTTTAACATATGCAAGAGTATCTTCAAGTATGAGCAATTTAGTCTTGCAGATTAGTCTCATTTTTAACATCCTGAAATAGTAATATCATTACCAAAGTATGACTGAAGGCAAAATCTAATCTTGTAATTAATAATAAATAAGATGAGAGTTCATGGGAAGAACGCTTTTGCTTTAAAAAACAAATTAAAAAATCATATTCACATATAATACATAATTACCACCAATAACTATGATATAAGAATTATTAAAGATGTAATTACAAATAAAGCTTATAATTAGAAACAGAAGTACAGCAAAATCAATCACTCATACAGAGTGATTGAGAGTATCCAGATTCATTCTGCATTTGAATTCTGCAAAAAACCACACATTTCAGCTCCAGTTCCCCTTTGTGTAACCGCCAAACTAAGCAATCAGTGTCACTATTTGAACAATTACTAAAATAAATGTATAGGAAGCTGCTACATGATTAATTATTTCCTGCATGCTGTGTCCATATTCTTGTTGAGTTCAACATGTTTGTCCAAATGCAGGGCTTCACTGAATATTTACATGCTTGTTTTTTATGGCATTGAAAAAAGAGATGCTCCAGCAACAGCTTCTACATGAAGATTTAAACCTTTCCTATTCAAATTTTCTTCAACCTCTAGAACTACTTTTTCTTGATTGTGAAAGTAGTTATTCAAGGTAAAAAGCTATAGAAAAGACTATCCAGTGTATCTCAGCATCAGAATGTCCAGAGGAATCCTGCACCATAACATCAGATGTGGGTTATTCAAATTTTGCCCCAAAGACTTGCTTGAATAGAGCCAGCAGCCCTTGTGTGCCCCAGAAGAAAAGTAGCACATCATGGTCCATATCCATGGACAGTGAAACCTCTCCTCCTACAAAGCAGAGCCCCCAGCCTACACTGCCTATTGGCAACAATCCCCAGCCATGCTGTCTTCTAAGCCATTCTCAAAGCTGTAAGTAAAAACCACAACAGGTAGCATGCTAAATGGTTAATCTGTTCAGATTAATTATATGTCTAACCAGAAAGACCAAGCCAGATCATAGACAACCTATGAAACTGAAAGGAAAAAAGGAAAGAAAAAAGGCTTTTAACCTAGAAACCATCAGTTGATAGGAGACTTCTCCACCCCTAAACTTGAAGAGGCTTTCTTTAACTCAGGGTCTTGTAATAAAGTGACAAAAACATTATTCCCTGAGGTAACTGCACATTTTATTTGTCTAGCCATTTTAAAACTTCCCTAACAGACATTAGTTTTAATCCTCTCACTTTAGAGCCAAATGCAAAGCTATTTTTGAGCTTCTTTCATTCAAGACTCTATGATGAACCTGAGTACTTTTCATCCCTTGGCCCTCTCAACTGCAAGCTTATTAAGGGATGAAGGGTCTTTATTGGTGTCAGTCCTGCTAATAATGAAGGTGGCTTAGAGCAGATTTCATCTACAATGTTTGGGGGTGGTTTTAGCCAGTTTATTCATTTCATTCCCACATTACCATTGCACCTCCTTTTTTTTTTTTCTCAGTAAAGTTTAGAGGCCTAAATATGTTGAATTCTATTATTTTAGTGAAGTGCAAGAGTAACCCTGTTTTTTTTCTTTTTGTTGCTACTTCTGCATATGTGGATTTTTAAGAAACTCAAGAAGCACAAGTCTCATATTATTGAAGACCTTAATATAAACAAATATGGAACTCTTTCTTCTCTCAAAAGCACTGATGAAAGGGAGAAAATTACACTGCTTGATTCTCCTATTAGAATATGTCTGTACAGAGGCAGAATGGCTGGATGTCTTTTTAATGTCTTCTTACTGTAGCTGTTGAGCTAGTGCTCACAAGCTGCCTTCTGAACTGCCCAGTCATCTTTGTGTGGATCTGGGCCATAGTCTAAGGACTCAGCTCATAGTCCTTGCTGAGGTCCTGGTGAGAAGACCTATTGGTTCAGACACATCAATATGCTACTGAATCTGGATTTGGGGTCACAGCATGCTCAGAGTGTCCTGAATCTGTGAGCACACAGCCTTATACCCTTCACTCTTACTTATGATTGCAACTTCTGACAACACAACTCTACTCTCTTCTGCTGTATGCAATCATTAATAGGTCAGCTATAGGCCACATATTATACTTTGATTTATTTGTAGGTATTGATCGAGTTATCCAGCATCTCTCAGCTTGACAACACTCCTCGGTGGTATCCTCTTAAAGAACAGAGTGAAAACATTGATCATGGGAAATCTCATTCTGAAAAGAGTAGCCAGCAATCTCCAAAACCATCTGTCATCAAGAGCAGAAGTCATGGAATCTTCCCGGACCCCTCCAAGGGTAGGAATGACTTGGTGCACCTGATAGGAAATATTTTCCCAGATGATGTATAAACCTTTGCTATATGTAAGTTCTAATAGAAAAATAAAGATTCTGCTGTGAAGTTTGCATACATTTTTATTAAAAATACATTTATCTCTGTGATGAATTAGTTGGAGACAAGGCTTAAATTGTCTCAATCTTGCCAGCCAGCTTACTGAGTAATGTCCTTAAAACAGCAGCTTACAGACTCTACGTGTTTTGCACATCTGCTATAGATTCTGTGCCCTTTTCATTTTCTTGATAGCCTTGGCCAAACTCAATACAAATTTAGCTTTCTACTTTTCATGTTCCTTAAACATTCTATGGAATTTTTTCTTCTGAAAGGCCACATTTATATTGTATAGAACAACAGTTATGCTGCAATAATGCATTTGCATTTCCAGTCGATAATTGATTGTAGCACATCTCAGTTGTATTGGAAATCAGTGCAGCTGATTTCACAGTAGAAATATACTAGTGTTTACAAAAGCAGAATTGATATGTGTCTCCTGCTCCAAGTATTTTATCTCTAATTCTTTCTTTTATACTAAGTAGTCAGTGGACAGGTACTCTCTTAAAACACATAATGTGACATATTTAAACAAAAACCATTCTATCTACAATCCAGATGAGAGCCCCAGAGGGACAAGACTGCTCCATCTCCTCTCTATTTCTGTAACATTTTGCCAAGGATTGGTGTCTGTATAAGATGTCTGTCTGAATTAGAGGCAAGTATAGAAGCCATTGTAAGTCAGCCTGTGATTTTTCTGATGGCATTACTCAGGATAAAATGACTTGCATTCACTAAGCATATGGTACTGGCGTAGGTGATGCTGGTTAGCTTCGACATACTATAGGACAGAAAGTGGAAAACCCTACTCCATCGTTCCACCAGTGTGAACCAGCACAGGAGGTCTTATCCATAGGTGATAAAAAATCAATGCTAAATAAATGATTCACTGGGCTAGGGAACAGTGGGGAAGTAGAAAACAATGCTTTATGATTTTCCTAGTCATGATATATCCTAGTAGTTTAAATGGAAAGGCACAGCTTAATCTTTATTCCTTGTTCTGGAATTCAGCTAGAAAGACCAGTCAAGAGAAAGAAAATGAACTTGTTTGTTTTCAATAAATGCAAGAGTTGTACTTCTTCATTTTCCTGGTAGACATGCAGGTGCCCACCATTGAGAAATCCCACAGCAGTCCAGGAAGCTCCAAGTCTTCTTCTGAAGGACATCTCCGCTCTCACGGTCCATCTCGCAGCCAAAGCAAAACCAGCGTCACTCAAACTCACCTTGAAGACGCTGGGGCAGCCATCGCCGCTGCTGAAGCAGCTGTGCAGCAGCTCCGCCTTCAACCAAGTAAAAGACGCAAATAAATTCCTCAGCATGGCAGCTTAATGTTCATCTGTTGCATTTTTCCCTGCTGTCCTTCCCTTTTTGGCTATTTTTTTTTTTCTGTTCCTGGCACACTGTGCTCACTCTGTTCAACGTCTTTCTTTGTGTGCCTGTGTGTGAATACATATAATTACAATATACTCTTGTATTTAGAAGCCTTTTATTTATTTATTTATTTTGATTTATAAAGACTGCAGTGAAACTGGCTGTTTCTCCATCAGTCCCTTCACTCATGGTTCATGATGTTCCATGGTTGTGTGTGACTCACAGAGAAGTCCATTGTATTTTGATGTCACTAAATATCTACCACTTAAATAATCAAAACCTGCAGAGATGCAACTGCCAGCTCTTCAAATTTCACATAAGACTGAGACCACATTAATAACAGGGTGTATCTATAAGTAGTAATTATTAAGGTCACTACTATACACACAAAAGAAGATCTGAAATTAAAGAAAACTTTTTTTAACTACATGGCTGAGATTTCTATTTTTGAAACATGACTGTAAATATATATTTTAATTTTTTTGAAAGGATATATAAGGTAACCTTCTTTATATCTCAGATAAGATTGTGTTAGTGATGAGCAGAACAGAAATACAATAAAAACATTAAACACAACAAGTGCAAAACCATTAAACACATAGAGACAGTAACAACATCAGATTTCAACAATGTTATCAAGTTAGCAAACTGAAAGGGAGTTGAGAGCTAAGTCAGGTGTCACAGTTCAATTTTTCGAGTAATTTTTTTGCCATGGATTCATTAAGGGTCAAGATAGATTTCATCTGACAACTTCAAACAGGTTAATGAATTAAAATTATTCCGTTCAAAAGGATTACTTTCCAGAGTATACTTCATACCAGTATCTGATTGTTAGCTGAGGGTTTAGTTGATGGCAAACTAAATCTCTCTGACTGTGGAGTCATTGTGTTTGTCTTTAGGGTTTGTTGATATGCCATAGATTCACCATGGTATAGTACAAAACTGGGGGAAAATTATTTCCCTTGTCTTCACCATCATTAATAAAGAAACAGCCAGTTTTGATACTCTTTAATGCTGTGCATGTGGTGTCTCTTTGGTGTTTGAAAACACTACTTACTTAAATACAGAAAAAAGCCACTTCTGTTTGCATGAATAACATTTAAGCTGGTTCCATCTGAGGATACATACTCTGGGTTTCCATTTCACCCACACTGCCACAGCAGCACATAAAAGCGGTCAGTCTAATCATGCCAGGAAGCAGCACAGACACAGCATAGCAGGAGTCCTCCCTATTCAAAGAACTCAGTCTGACAATCTGCCTCCACCAGCCAGTGACAACAAAGACCAAAGCCAACTAGCCCTCAGGAAAGTGATGTCTGATGGACCGGTCAAGCCTGAAGGAGGTGAGCAGAAAGACATGGTTAAGAAATCAACTACATCCCAAATACTTCTTGCCATGTCAACTAATTCATTGCAATATTTAATTATTTATTTTACCCCTCCATTAAGTGCTGTAAATGTTAACATGAATCAAGAACTCTGCTTGATTTTTCCACCTGTCAGCGCATAAATCCTTAATGAAAATCTGTGCTAAGAAGCATTATGAAACAACAAATATGTGCACTTCCATTCCACTGGAGTACTTGGAATTCTGTTGAAAAATAGTATAGCTTTGCTCATGTTGTTGCCTAATAAAAAGCATGCATCCAGGCTGGTCTGCTTAAGCATGATTGGAAATTTCTTGTACTGTGACAAAAATCTAACTGCACATTTTTGTTTCTGAAAATGTAATTGGGACAATAACAATTCCTGTTTCCTCTTCCAACATAATTATCCTGTCAATAGTCATTAGCATAGATATTTTTTCAAACCAACATTGGAAAGGAAAGGAGTTTTGATCCACGTATAGCTCAATCTCTTGATAATTTTCCTATCAGCATCATAAAAATTATTTTCTACTTGTAGGCACCTGTAATACCACACATCACCAATTTATTCCCTCATCACAAATAAAGAGCCAAAATCTCAATCAGTTCAAATTGCCACTGTTCTTTTGACTTCTGGAGCATCTTGTTTATTTCCATGGAATCTGAGGGGTAATCCAAATAAATGTACTGACTGAACTCCCAGATGTTCTCTTGTGCTGTAATCCCTTCCTAAGCTCTCAAGATTCATTGAAGGTTTTTCTGTCAACACCATTGCACACATTGGACAATACAAGCTGGCTGAAAGGGGTTCAGGAGAGAAAGAGGGAATGATAATTTAGACAATATATTCTAAAGGCAAGAAGTCATTCAGACAACTAGTGTGGCGTTAACTAATTAACAGGGCAAAGGTAACAGATATTTTAAAACATTTTATCTAGAAATGACAAGTTTTTTCTTTGGAACACCTTTAGAATTCTTCCATAAATCCATGTATTTACTCACACTCACACACAGAGTCTTACTTTACAGCTCAACTCCAGACACTCAGTTCAGGCAGAACCAGAGAATGTCATGTTAGGAGCTCAGGCATCATGTCTGAAAGCTACATACCACTCCTGGGGTGTAGACCATTCAAATTTGAATAACTCTTATGATCTTTTGAGGTATTGTGCCCGTAGAGTTTTATTACAAACACTTGAAGCCCTTTGGTGATGCCTTTTCACATAGACAGGTAATGCAAAATATCTTGTTTGTGATATAAGGTTGAATTAAAGTTCAGATACACTTATTTAATAAGGAAATAATTGGCTTCAAGGAAAAACTCTTGGCTTCAAGTACCTGTGCCAATAAACTGTTATTCTATCTTCTTTACTTTTAAAATTGCAAAAAGAATATGTACTGATATGTACTTGGCTCAGCAATATTGGAAGAACCATAGAGAGTTATGGGAATAAGAGTCCACATTATAAATAATAAGAGTCCACAATAATATAAAAAAAAGTTTAGCATTGCTGTGAAGAGATGTGGTACTTTTGTCTTTTTACTTCTGACAAATAAACACAATGCATGGTCACCTACACAATGTTTACAAGTCTGGTTTCAGACCTGTGGGATGCTTTTGGTTTCTCCTTATTGTACCAAAGATAGTTTGTCCGAATTTATTCATATGAGGTGGGCCAGTAGTTACCATTTTCAGGTTAATGACTCTCATGACTTTTAGCAGGAATAAAAAGCAATATGATTTCACTGCAGTTTTGTGGAGTATGAAAGTAAAATGAGATGAGTCTATAACCTCTAATGGAAAAAGCACCAAAGATACTCAAAACAGCTCCCAACTTGCAGACTTCTTTGAGGGATAAAGAGATGATAAAGGAAGGAGATCTTTCCCCTGCATTGTGAACTATAAATATTAGGGCATCATCAGTTTCCAAGTCTATTCCTAAAAGGATGATGCATGTTTGTGGTACCCAATTCCATTACAGCCTAATTTATTGGGACCTGGAAAAAAAAACTACTACGAACTGGTTTTAGTGACTGGAACAGTCATCTTGACAAGTTAGTAATTTTTCGTCACTATATCTCAAAACCCTTCACTAAGGAAGCCATTACAGATAATTCACAACAATTTTTTTTTTTAACCATAGTTATTTCTCTGTGCATTTATTAAATAACAGTGTCTTTTAGACACTGTTTTATTGTCTGTTTGGGTTTTTTCAGTCCAAGTACACAAGGGTAATGGAAATGATTCTATGTCATGAAGTCCTATGCCTAAGATAACCCTCAGAAAGAGTGCCCTCCTTTAATCTAATCTCTCAATAACTTCATTTTTTCTCTTGAATTGAAATAGCTCTAGAAAAAAGCAACAAACCAAACAAGACAAGAACCCTCAGTCATTCTGAGAATGTCTTAGAGAAATCCTTCTCTATTTCTGGTTCCTAGGACCTTTTCTATTTGGTCTATTTTTTCAGTTATGAATTCTGTGTCAGTTGAGAAGTAATAAGGAAATCATAAACAAAACCAGCACCTATAGTATAAATAGCATATTTTGTGAATACAAAGGTCTTTCATAAGGTTTTTGTTGAACTGAATTGTTTCTGTATTCCTTTTAAAGAGTAAAAAAATCTATTTTAATCAGTCTGTTTTAAAATTAGTGTGATGATGCAAAAAAAACATTGGTTTTTGTTCAGAACCTTTGTAAAATCCAACATTCAGCTACAGCAGTTAATTAAAAATAAACCCTGAAGTATAATTTTGTCGTTGCCCATGAGAGATAAGAGCATAATCTGCAAAGAAACCAACTGCATGCTACACATTTCAATCCCATCCCTCCAAAAGCAACAATAACATATCAGATCCAATTCTTTGAAGCCAGAAGTTGCAAGGGATCCAAGTCAGAGGAAGAGAGCAGTGCCTAGGCTTGTGTTAATTTGATTTAGGTTTTGTGCTATATATGAATCATTGCCAATTACACATTCACATAAAATTAAGCACATTCCCTTCAATATAAATCTGTGTATTAGAGTTTATCCTCCAGATGAGTCCGTTTTCGACACAGTGTGAATAGGTCCACCACCTTTTCAGTCAGTAATTTATCCCACAGAAGGATCTTCTCATTATATGGGATTTTCTTGGTAGGTCAGTTATTTTTTAAATACAATAAATTATTTTAGGGATCTTCAGATGCTTGAAAAGTTGGAGATGTTCCAATGATTATCACCAGTTCTATGGATACATGCATATGAAAGAGAAGATGTATTTGGAATATAATTTTTACTGATTTTATACAAAAAAGTATTTTGAAAACTAGCTTATCGATTTAAAGGAATGAATAACATGCTTTGGTTTTAATACCTTCCAATAAAACAAATAAAAAAGACAAGGAACAGAAAGAAAACTTCAGCATCAGTGTTAGGCAGAAAGGTGCACCACCTCTGCCTCACCAGAGTAGAAATTGTGGTTTTCAGGGAAGTAAGTTCAGAGCACAAAAATAAAAGATAGTGTTCCTCATATAGTCAGCATTTATCTACATAACTGCTCATTTTTCAAATGATGCACTTTCATACAGACCTGTGCTCTCTACAGAGATGTAGTTTAATGGGTAAAATTTGATGGGCTTGTCCTTATTTGAAGAGAATTAGATGCCAGTTTTTCCCCTCAAAGAACAATGATTGTACAATGAAAAATCAGTTCCTTTATTACATTAGAATATCTAGTGGTCAATAAAAACCCAATTATTTTATAACCAAATAAGAGAATTTCTAGAAATTTATTTTGAATCTTCCTAACATCTTTGAAGAGTGGTAAATTAATATTTAAATAGTAAATAGCTCAGTAAGTGAATTTAAGTCTCAACATAGTTGTAGCCCTATACATTTTTAATTCTTTCCAGCAGACACTCGTGACAGAGAAGCTACAATTCAATATGTTATTGCTTGTATGTCATTTGTTGATGGATGCCATAGACAACTCCTATTTGGCTCACATTAACCAACCAACCAACCAACCAAGCAAACTACCAATATAAAAACACTGCTATACTCCTGACCTGAACTAGCTAGCAAATGTGAAAGATCTAGACAATTGCCATGTGTTTCAGTTAAAGATCCAAACATACCTGTAACTTAAGGTAATACTAACATTATAATTCTACAGCAATTTCTGTCTATTTTTCAATAATGGAAAGGTTTTTTCAAGCTCAAACCTCTAGAAATTTAAAATCACATTTCTTTAAAACCTCCTCTACCACATGCATCTGATATCATTTATTTTTTTTTCCTGAAAGTGGAGTTGGGGTAGGGGAGGGGAGCAAGGACAAGGGGGGAAAAAAAGCAGCACCACAGCATAGAGAACATTTCATCTTTTACATTACGCATTTTCCATCATGATGCAACAGCTTTTCCAAATAGTTGTATGTCAAGTGATTCTACTGATCAGGGGAAGATCCACTCTCAGAGCTGACATTGTTAGCTAGAATACCTACTGTAGCAAAATTCTACAACAGCATTTTCAGAATTGTACCCAATTAAGCCTATCAATTTAAACAACTCAAGGAATGCCAGTTTGAAACACTTTAGTTCAAAAGGTATCACACCTGCTTATAACTGCCTTGAACCAAGAACTTTGACAAAAGTTCACTTGAGTGTCAGCATAACAGGTTAAAGCTACACAGAAATGTGATATGATGCAGGCATCAAGACATTGCCAGCACTGTACAACCCAGGATACAGGTCTCAGCCAGCACTGTGTAATTTTTAGCCACTTAGCTGCAAGAAATTAAAATTGACATGAATTTTCCTTATCACTATGTTCTATTTACTGGCTTTAGCAACAATTGAGTGAAAGGAAATTGATTCCAAGCTTATATAAATCTTCTGAATTGGATGCGATTGTGGTTTCAAATACCTGCTTATTTGACATCCCTTTTGGTCTATATCCATTTTCACACATTTAATAGGCAATGCCATTTTAATTTCCTACATTATTTTAGGACATTTCCTTCACACTTAAATAATTTATGGCCCAAAGCCGTTTAATGACTCATATCACTAGTTTCTTAATTTCCAAGTTAAACAGGCCTTCATATTGCTACAAATAACCCATTTCCAAGAATCATTATCAAAACAAGGACAGTTTGTCCCTACTCTCTGCAGATAGCAGTAATCTGAGGCTGTCTTTTCATCCTTGTTTCAATCTAATATCTGGCCCACTTTTTTGCTTTGGCTATTCCTGCTATTTACTCTTCCACCATTTTAAGCTGACATGTAATTTCAGAGAATTGCTCAGATTCTGCATTTGATAACTCTTATTTCAAAAGTCTTTTTCAAAATTCTGTAGAGTAGACTAACCCTACAGAGTGCATGGAAAGTTATTTCATCAGAATTGCTTTCCTGGGTAAAGAATTTACTTCAGCTCAATTTAAGTGTGTTGTTCTTCCGTTACTCAGCTCAAACAGTAAATTTGTCTGTAAAGGGTTGTCTTGAAATTTCCTAAAATATCCCTGCTCAGCCTCTGGTCAAATCCGTGTCTTATATACAGCTGTGGCTGAGAGGGATGAGACCATGGCTTAAAGTCCTGCTCAGTATGAGGGAGCGTTAGGAAAATAAACTCTCTGAGCTGACCTGAGGTAACTGTGTGTGATCACTGGTGGTTTATGTATCCCCATTCTGCTGGCAGTTCACAAAAGATGCAACAACCACTCCCAACAACAGCTCTACCCTGCAGAGCCTAACAGAGGAAATTGGAGCAGCCCTTGCATTTAGTGCTAGCAAACACTTAATAGAAACAGGAAAACTGGCATTTGGGGCACTTTGAGGTTGGAGCACTTGAAACACAAGGCTATTGAGAGTGAAGGGTAGCCAGGCTTCTGCCAAAAGACACTGTATGAGATGCCCAGTCTGTTGGTCATTAGAAAACTACCCACAACAGAGCAGTGCTTTCACCTCCTCCCATGGGCTTGCATCTCTTTGAGAAGACTCAGCATGATGCTTTCAGCCTTTTTTGTCACCTAGAGCTTCTCAGAAGACTGACAGTTATAAAGAACTTTTTTTTTCAAGTAATTAGAGGCCAATTCCCTAAACTTAATCCTCAATCCATACTTGAAGGCATTTTTCCCCTCCTCCTGTTTTGTTCACATACAGAATTGTCATTCCCAAATGTGATTTGAGAGTGTATTTCTGTTTCTAGACAGAAACTGAAAAAGGGGAATATCTACAATTTAATCACCAGAAGAAAGTGCTGGTTAAGTCCATTCTTTCCTCCATATGAATCACAGAAATGCATAGTCAACTTTTTCAAATTTAAGTCTTAAAAAAACTTCCATTCACTCTAGAATGATGGCTGGAGTGGCTGAGAGTGCTGGATTGTTTTCATTTTGCTGCTGACTGATTTAGCAGTTC
>VZTR01021994.1:79240-90359 GCA_013400775.1 Chaetops frenatus | reverse complement strand
ATCTCCAAGAAATTCTTACTAAGAAACTTAGTGAGTTTTCTCGTGAATACAAGATGTTGTCTTCTGTTATTGCTTCTCCAAGATTTTTTTTTTACTTTGAAAGTAGCCTTCACAATGTCTTCAACTACTAGTTGCTTGGCACCTCTGTGGAACTTTTTTATATAGTTTTGCTTATTTTAAAATTAGAAATGGCCCTTCCTTCCTGTGTTTTATTTGTTGGAAACTTTCTTTTCCTGCTGGTACTTCTTGGGGGTTTATTGTAAATAGGTAAGTGAGACTGATTTTGATGACAGAGGAAGTTATAATTAACATTTGCTCTTTGTTGATTTGGAAATGCTATGTACTTGTACATATCCTCCATTCTTTGATTCTTTGAGGATGATGTGACTTTAGAAAGTTATAATACTAAAGGCATTTGTTACTGCTATTTTTATGTGTGGGATGTAAATTCATCAATTTATGCCAGAAAAAAAGGATCTTCACAAATTAACTCTCTCTGTGTGTGCAGGATTATACATGACTTGGTCAATTTTTTTTCTTCTTATCCAGAAAAAAGTTGTTTGAGCTATTAATAAAAAAGAAGCAGTTTTAATTCTTTATTTAAACTCAAATTCACTTTTGCATATTGTGTAAATGGAAGATTCTACTAAGAAAAATATGACAAATGTGGAAGGGTTTTTATTAAGGTCAGACGGTTGTGAAATGAGCTGCTTTAAGAGTACATATATTGGGAGGAAGGGGAAGAAGAGAACAAAGGCATAAAAAGCTGCACTTTAAAAAACTCTTGTTTCAGAACCTGAGAGCTAGTTCTGTCAATGAAGACAATTTTCTAATTTTCCTTATAAGCTTAGAAGTATTTTTTCATATATTCACTTAGGAAAGGAAGGGTTCATAAACATTTTGTAAATTAATTAGTACGTACATGATATGTAACGGCAGTGCTGAGAATATTTGACTAGAGACAGCCTTTTCCTAGACTTTGGAAGGGTGAATATGAGGAAGATAGGGAACAAAGGAAAAATGAGACGTGGGAGAAGAGATTAAGGGAAAAAAAACCCAGTGTATTTTATCAGTTCTCTTTTCATGGGGAATAACCTGAAAATGAAAATATTATACCTCAAAAAATAAGTATTTTTACGTCACTGCCTCAGAGAAGAATACCCAACATTATTAGAAAGTAATTCTGATGCTGTCTTTTGAAGGTCTAGTGAAATTGTTCTCTTGGATATAGATTACAAGCCAAGTATGTTATCTGTGCAATTAGGAACAACATACTCCACTAAAGAGAGTGAAAACTATTCAAATTTACTCGGAGGGAGGAATACATGTATTCATTTTATTACAACAGTATTTCCACGTGTAACAACATTAATCTCTAGTTTTATAACTCACAGTTCTGCAAAGACACATTATAAGGCTTAAGAAAACAAAGGTTGGAAAATGGGAACATGATTTTCAGGCTTTTATTGTAGGTAGAGTCAGCAGTTCATAATTTTTCTTTTCACATATTTATAAAATGTGATGTAACAACCTCAGAAGAACATTCAGTACAGAGACAGGAAATTGGCAAATGAAATAATTTATCTCTAACAAAAAGATAGATTCCAAATAGTGTGTTGTAGTATATAATATTTAATTTCTCTACATTATTTGACTGGTACTTGGGGTGATTTTTTCCTTTACTTAGTCATCCTTTCTGTGCCATTCCTTCCCATCTCCCCCTCCCACATTTCTAGGCGTATCGTATGGAAATTAAGTTTTCATAATTTTAAATCTTAGAGTTTTAAATACACCTCTCAGAGCTAATTAAGTTCATCCTGTTTCTTTCAAAGGTGCTGAACTGTGTCTCTCAGAGAAGGGGCTCAGTAGTGTTCAGCCCTTCTGCAAATAACATACTGGAAATGTAGGCGCTTTTATTTTATATTGTTAAATATTGATTCAGAAGGCTCATCATAAGCCTTTTCATTTGGAAATATACCTTTTGATGGTCTTCTTAATTTCTAAATTCTGCACTTTTATAGCTTGAGTGGGCTACTGGTGAGACTAAACTGGTGGGACAATTGGTCAAGTGGATGTGATTAAGGAACTGCTGGCTGATATGCTTAAGATGCTGATTCTTTTAGTATTTGGGTACTAAAAATCTAAGTTCTGCTCCCACAATATCAGCCTTTCCTTTGGTATATGACAACATTGTAGCATTTAAATTACTTTAATTTCAACATATTAATATAAGACCATTGATATTACAAGGAAAAAATGCTTGAATTATTGCATCAATTATCAAGAAAGTGTTTCAGTTTACGGAAAGGATATTTAAAAAAATTAAACACACAATGTATTTGTATTGGGGGGGATTTCTCGTAGTTAAAAACAACTTTGGATCAGAATCTCTGTGAATAAAGGACACTCAAACTATCTAGGTTCTTGTTGATGTAACTTGACTTTATATAGTGCTGTTGTTTTAAGTGATTTGGAGTGTTCAAGGATATAGAATAATACAACTGGTGGGTGCACACATCTCTGTCTTGCCTTTCCTGCTTTGCAGTGATGCTGCACCCAGACCCCTGCCTGTGCTGTGGTGAGCTGCCCTACACGGCAGCTTTGCCCTTGCCCTTCAGCTCCAGCTGCCGTTGTACAGGGTTTAAATGACAGGGATCATCATGTGCCGACCCAGCAGATCTGCAGGATGTTTGTGCGACTCACAAAGGTCTAGAAAAGGGGCTGTACATCTTGTACATCTGTGTGATTTACATTGGTTCATAAACTTCGAGCAGAGGCTGGTTTTTACTGTTAGTGCAAGAAATCAGGCTCTGTCACATGGAGGCAAATGTTTCTTTAACTCTTGGCTCTTCCTTAGCTCGGTCTATGAGTCTTCTGAAATGAGAATTTCAAAACTAATATTACTGTAATACCATTTGATATATGGTAGTCTGTACTTGAGAATAATTCCTCTTCTCATTCATTCATTATTAGAAAAAACCAAAACAAACAAAGAAAAACCCCAAACAAAACAAAACCTCATCAAAATTAAGCTGAAGTTTATAATAAATGAAATGTATAAATAGAATAATAAAATCAGGACATATGATTATATTTAATAATATTTTGAAAACTCTGGTATTAAAATTGCACCAGAAGAAATTGTTACAGTAGTTGGCTGTATCCTAAATATTTTTTGTTCTCATTGATATATTTAATATAAATTAAGCCATAACTTATATTAATTTACATTGCAATTCAGTTGTTCATTACAATAGACAGTAAATTATATTACAATTTTTCTGATTGTTGAGGTATTGAATTGATTTAAATTCCTTGTTTCCCTGAAAAAAGTCCAAAAATCATATGCAACAAAATAAGAATAAGGAAGGTGTTGGTTTTTAACTCTGTTGTTCAGTGTTTTTTAATTTATCTGAGATGATGTACCCATGCATAGCTAACTACATTTTATGTTACTGCACATGTAGCATTATTATTTTCTCTGATTCTTGAAGGGCCTTGTAAATCCTTCTGTGACTCAACTGTCAATTTTGATTTCAAAGACCAACTTTAGGTTAAAGCCAGAACTTAGCATTAGAAAATTATTTTGGAAACAGTGGCAAATTGAGTAAAAATGACTTCTAAAATTCCTCTTTACAAAGGAGAGGATTAGTGGTTGTGTTTGCCCTAACTGTGGAAATAAATGACCCTCTCTGCTGCCCAAGATGTAGAATAATCTAGTTGTGTCTTTGAAAAAAACCAAACAAAAACCAGTCAAAAATTAACATGGAAGCTCCCTAAACAAACACAAAATCCTCCCCAAATACACCCCCAAGAAAACTGATAAGCATTATAAGGCCTAACTGGCAGTTATTTTGGGGCTGGCCAAGGATTTTCCACAGATTTCAAGCATTTGGATACGTGTGTCTCTTTAGGTTTTTGTTTATTGGTTTTTCCTTTTTTTTCTGCATGCTTTATGTGACATATTCCATCCTTTATTTGAAAGGTGAGTTAATTTCTGGTATGGTATGAAAATCACATGGGAAGACTTAAACAGAAAGGCTTAGTCTGTACTATGAAGATTCTCATGGCCCTGTGTTATCTCTTGTTTAAAATAGTTTCATTTATAATTGAAACAGCACATCCCATTTCCAGTTTCATTCTGGGCTTACTGCTAACAAAGGGTTAAGAGTTTAGAAATGGACCTAAAATGTTGAGGGGGGCTAAGCTGATCTGAGAAGAGGGAAATTTGTTCTGGCATGAAAAGTATCTTCAAGATTCATTTTATCTAGCAGAAATTCCTCCTTATGTCATTCCTAATAGTTGGGAGGTTTAGGAGAGCGTGTGCTAAGAGGGAAGGGGGAACATATATGAGAAAGGGCCCTCT
This sequence comes from Chaetops frenatus, assembly GCA_013400775.1. Taxonomy (NCBI): domain Eukaryota; kingdom Metazoa; phylum Chordata; class Aves; order Passeriformes; family Picathartidae; genus Chaetops; species Chaetops frenatus. The sequence goes on along the minus strand of VZTR01021994.1, from coordinate 85,993 downwards.
CTCCAAACTCCTGAGCAGCAGATGGGATTTTCTGGAAATACTTAGATCATACCAATAAATAAAGACTAGCACATGGTCCTAAGAAACAATGTTTTTGCATATACAGTAAAAAAATAATAATCTAGTCTCAGAGTCACAGCTGCAGTGGCACAATGACTCATAGTCTCTGAAGTGTGGGATTCTCCCTTTATAAAATGGAGTGGAATGAACTGCTGTTCAGATGCAAAATCTTCTCTAAGACCCACAACTGAGCTTTGAACAAAAATGTTTTGACTTGTCAGCAAAAAGTGGCTTACTTCAGAAGTAGAAAGAAGCAGGGAGCAGGATGAAAAGGCATGAGTAAAATATGAATGTAAAGTGAATTCTCCTACTCCCCCCAAATCTTTAAGCAAGAAATTGAGATTCCTGTTTTGGTGGTTTGATCTTCTTCTTATTCACCCCTCTGGATTTAAAAAATAATAATATAAAAACAGTTGCTATTTGATGTATCTTAATGAAGTTCTTCCTTGAGGCATTGTTCATGTTCAGTCTCTTCAAGTGCACACACTACAGAAAAGAAAGCTATTTTCTGTTCTCAATAAAGATTTTTTAAGCAGACATTAAAATTACTACAGTTTAACCTGGGTCTTATACGTGGATATATTGCTGCAGGACCACAGCAGTTGGGGAAAAAAAAAAGTAGTTTTAATTAGAATTGCTACAGTTTACCAGTAGTAGCATTGTTACTTTGATGGTCCTGGACTATAAACAAGGTTTATAGAGAAGGAACATGCAGTTTTTGGATGTAACTGTAAAAAAGGGTCTGTTGCTGAACGTGCAAATCCCTCTTTATGTTGCTTTTTACTAGTGCTTTAAATCCTTATTACTTTATGGCTGCTTATTCTTTAAAGTATAGCAGTTAGTTAATACTATCAATACATCACACTTGGCTGCTGGCCAGGCTGCTGTGTATGAAGTCCAAGAAACTTCACAGGACATCTCTTCCAGGGGTGCAGGCGTGGCAGCCAAGGGGAACCCACGCACAACCCAGTCTGCTGTAGCAGTTGTCCCTGGGGTGTTGCATAGAACCAAGTGGTTTTCTCCACAGTTTAGACTGGATGGAAGTAAATGGAGTTGTACATCTCTCTCTTTATTTTTCTCTTGGTTTGGGGAAAGAAACAAAATGACAGCTAATTCCTTTTGCAACAGTGCAAATAGTACTGCACCGTTTGTGTTATGAAACTCTAAGTAAGGGAGAGATTTAAAAGTCCAAAGGGGATCCCTGTATGGCTCCAGATTTGCACGGTGGGAGGAAAGAGAAAGAAAGGCTTCCTCGAGGAGACTGTGGAAGGGACTTTCTCTGTACCTGAAATACTTTTGCAGTGTCAGTCAGCAGGAGGGCATGTGAAAGCCAGAGCCATGGAACTTGCTGGGATGGACCCTTTGGTGTCTGTACATAGTGATGTTGCCTGTGCTATGCCAAAAGTTGTCCTTAAACATTGCTGTATTCATGTAATAATGTGCCTCTAGTACAGCAGACTGCAAAGTTGTGTTAGTCTGGGCACCCTCTCACTCGTGCTTCCTGATCACATCTGTGGAATGGAACAGCCAGTATTTCCAGTGTTCTATTTGTTGTAGGCCCATGCTCTTGGAAACAAAAACTGGGGGAAACCTTACATTATCTGGTGCCACTTGCATTCATATGGAAATATAAAGCTCACTTCTCAACCTTTTCCATTTCATTTAAGTGCTGAACAGGCCAAATCAAAACAAAACCAACCCTACCCATATCTATAAAAGGAACTGTGTTCACATACTGTGTGGTCAAATGCCTTCCTTAACAGTGATACCTAAGGCTTCCACTGCCACAGCCCTGTACTTGGGTTTTGTAGAAAGCTTCAGAACTTCTATGCTGAAGTTATCATTGCTATGATCTAATAAAATAGTAGTGTAGTAACTTTCAGAGGAAAATGGTGGAACTTGGGGCTTTGAAACACAAACCCTGGTACTAAAGTCATGTCTGCCTGTGTATTAGGAAGTGCAAGTGAAAAGAAAAATTGTCTGTGTTAAGTGTGTGAGACTATAACAACGGCATGTTTTGAAATTTTACCTTTCAAGAAATAATAGACCATATTAATTAAACCCTTCAATTTTAGGTGAAACATGCCAGGGACACTCTTTTAATATTTGGTGCCATCTTCTATCCATTTGGAAAACCACTATTCTTTAAGAATTCATTCTTCAAAAATAACCCAAAGTTGTAGACATATTTCTGTTTGACTGCGTGCCAAAGGGCATGAAAGAAAAAAATTTGATGAAGCCNCACAAACCCTGGTACTAAAGTCATATCTGCCTGTGTATTAGGAAGCCCAAGTGAATAGAAAAATTGTATGTGTTAAATGTGTGAGCCTATAACAATGGCATGTTTTGAAATTTCATCTTTCAAGAAATAATAGACCATATTAATTAAACCCTTCAATTTTAGCTGAAATATGCCAGAGACACTCTTTTAATATTTGATACCATCTTCTATCCATTTGGAAAACCACCATTCTTTAAGAATTCATTCTTCAAAAATAACCCAAAGTTGTAGACATATTTCTGTTTGACTCTGTGCCAAATGACAGAAAGAAAAAATTTTGATGAAGTACAAATTAACACCCCAAGGTACAAAGACAACCAATACAGCTAAAGGTAGGTTTAATGGAAAAATATATCCATGTACAAATAAATTATAACCAATAATGGCACAGTCATGAAATTCCATATGTATACAGAGCCTTCCTTATATAGCGTGTTTCTGTGCCTTTGCTGAAAATTCAAAGCTTTTTGTAGGTACTGCTTTAGTAGCATAATTTTCATTCATATGCCAGCAAAATTTAAAGGATCTCTGAACTATTTTAAAATGAGAACCAATGCTGTGTTGTTTATCAATCCAAAGCATAGACAAAAAATCCCCCAAACAACAACTCCAAAGAGAGCATGAAATAAATCTACATGAGTCACAAAAATGTTGTAAGGATTCAGATTTACCCGTTTGATGAACTTGAGACTCTGCTGCTTCTTATAAAGAAAAATCTTCCTGGAAGTGGAGCAGTGTTAATTTTCTTACTAATGATACAAAAAGAGCTTTATTACTCTATCTTTCTTACAAGACAGTATATTCCTTTCTCAATTCCAAAATATTCAGTGTGTTAGAAATGTGTGTTTATATACATATATATATGTGTGTGTATGTATATAAAAACATATTTTAAAAATCTACAGATCTCATTTAAAAAAAAAACAACTCTTTTTTCAAAACAGAAAGCGTAATTGTGAGTTTAAGTACTTTGATGAAGCAGTAATATTGATTCTACACAGAATTTCTCTCTTGTATTGTGGGTAAAAATGCAACATCTCTCTGTCTGGTCCTGTGCAGCATGAAGCCTGCTACTGGCCAGCACATAATTTTAGAATTTTAGTAGTGCAGGAGCCTATGCTTGCAGCCCTGGTGCAGCTGCTATGGACATGTTTAAGCTTTTCATAAGCTCATACACATAATAAAACAAGAAGTCACAAAACTGGATGCTATAAAACAACACAGAATGAAGCACTCATGTTTTCAGTGTCTTAATATGTATCTTGATAAAATATTTAGTAAGGTGAACTGTGTCACAGGCAAATGATGTGAGGGCATCTTGTTTTAATTCTGGTCTGCACTCACTAGCTCTGCAGGCTTGCATTTGATCTCTGAGCCAAGATAAAGCTCACAATGAGAACCAAACGGCAAATAAACAGAAATGTGCTTTGGTAAAGGGTGTAAAACAGAAGTCTTCCACTAGGTTCAAAAGTATTTGCCACCAGGCACTGTTATTCTCATGGCCATAGTTCTGAGACAGCATTCTCAGACTGGGATGACAAGTTGTGGTAGTAGAGGAGACACGGCTGCTGAACTCCAGGGAAGTTGCGAGAGGCGGGCGCGGGTGCTTAGGAGAGGCACGGCTGCCCAGGGCACTGCAGTCACTACCGTGCTGCAAGCGTAGTTTTGCTTGTAGTCTGGTTTAGGTTACCATGGTAGGCAAGGATGAACATAAAACTAATGGATTTTCATTACCCTTTCCCAAGTGCAACTTTTATGTGCCTTACCCATTTGAGTCTTGGGGTTTTATGTGACACTTCTGTAAAAATGCTTTTCTTAATTAATAATCCCTAAAAAACTGGTCATTATCAGCATTTTATGAGTAGTTTGAAACTTAGGTCTGTCAGAGGATTATTTCCTCAAAAATTTGAGGGTTTGGGAGATGTTGCTTTCTTTACAGTTTCCAATTCTTTGTTAATTAGAGCTAGATTTGGACACTGCTAGAACATTTGTTCAGAATAATCTTTGGCTTCAGATTGCTTTCCATCATCTGAGGAAACATGAGAGACTAAGTTCTTCGAACTCTAACCTTTCCCTTGTCTCCCTGTCTGAAAGGATGAGGGAACACATTTCAGAGTACAGTCGTTTAAATATTTAGTAGTGACTTTACTGCTTATTGCTCTTCATTTCAAAGGAGTTAGCCCCAGAAATAAGCACAGCTGCTGCATACTCAGGAGTAAGTGTTTTCAGGATGGCGCCTTAGCACAGCATTTGTACAGGACTTGTATGGTATTAACAATTTTAGGTCCTGAACCTGCAAACAGTTACGTGTTTGAGTAACTTTACTCTTGAGAACAGCCTAGCAGTACTCATGTGTGGTTGTGGCCACCAGTAAGTGCTCACAAGATCCTGGCATAAGTTTTCAAAGGGACTGTAAACTCTATGGACCATTGCAGAAATACATATACTGCAGTGACCTGTGAAATTGCCACATATATATTTAGCTATATGAAGTAAACTGCATTCCTTGTACTCAGTTCGGTGAATGTTTAAATGAATGAGTAGATTTACTCATGCAAGTAAACTAAAGCAAGTATAAGAAATGATACGGGACTGCTTACAAGGGTAGAGCCAGACATACATTTATGTGTTTGCAGGTCTGTCCTGCACATATTACTGTTAAAAGATGTGGTTTTATTCCATGTGTGTAATCACAAATGCAGTGCTCTGGATACTATAAGAAAAATGAAATGGGGAGTTTTGCAGGGTGAAACAGAATCAACCAAAAACCTTTTCTGAAAAGGTTTCTGGTAACTGCAGTGACGGTGAATCAAAAAATTACTAAAAAAATTAGTAATTTTAACTTTCTTTTTAGATTAAAAAAAATTTAATGTTCTTTTTAGATGTAAACCTTAAATGATGTTACTGGACTAAAAATGGCACAATGACATTATTAGTTCCTGCTTCTTTTTGTNTCTTTTTAGATGTAAACCTTAAATTGTGTTACTGGACCAAAAATGGTTTGATCCCTGTCTTCTGTTGCATTTGGGTGAAATCCCTCAAAATGTTACTTATAAATGGTAGTATGTTGTGTAGTTATCTTTTCATTAGGAAATAATCAGCATTTTATGTTTCTGAGCTCTTAAAGATAAGAAAAATCAAGAAAAGGCAATATCTCTATGTTCTTTAGTATATAGGGCAGACAATATAGAAGGCAATAAAATAAAGAGGTCTTTTTCTTTTTAGGAATGGAAAACCAAATAATTTCTTAAAACAAAACTGTGAGGTAGTGCTTGGTCATAGACAGCCCGAAGTAATGGAAAGCCACATTTATAACTGTGCCAAGATAACAACCAAGGTTTTTCTCTGATAGAAGTCAGAGAGACAATTCCATAGAAGTAGCTTAAATATTTTCCTTGTGTTTTAAAAAGCATTCTTGTGAGTTTGTTCCATTTGTTAAAGGACACAGAATGGATATACGGTGTCTGTGTTCAGATGCATGCTAGGCTTTTTCTTCATAGAGCCACCTGAACTTAAAATATCAATGTCTGAGAACTGAGTAATTCATTTTACTGTTTAAGAAAGTTGTGCTAATATATTAAGCATTTAAATATCAGGGATGGGTTTTTTTGAGCTATTATTGGAGAGTTACTTGGGGACTGCAATTATGCTTTGTAGTTGCTATGGAAACTTTTTAATACCAGCAGTTTGGGAACAAGAAATTGGAAGCAATTTTTGCATTCCTAAATCCAGTTTCCTAGTAATAAAAGGAAAAATTGTGGATTATCAGATTGCTACCAAAGCTTTCCACAAGATCTTCAGGTTATTAATCTACAGGAGAGAAAAAATTATACTAATAAACTTCTACGAAGAAATAGGAAGAAGTGATGATAACAATTTTTTCATCTTGTGGAAAGTAATCAATTCAAACCCGAGGATTTTAATATAGTCTCACAAAAAAGAATAGCTGATCAGAAAGTGGGTTTTGTAGAAACCCAAAACAACTTCTAAATTATTTTGATAAAAAGGCGAGACAATTATGACTAAAAGCCACTAAATATTACATGAAACATATATGATTTTAAAGTATTTAATTAATCTTCTTTTTTCACTTCATGTCGTCTTGATACAATAAAAAACATTTGTTAATATGGTGAAGATTTTATACTCATTTGGGAGCCTGATAACAGAGGTCTGGTTTTTTGTGGATTTCAATGCAGTAACGTACCTAGAAATACTGAAAAATGCTAAAACAGTTTTGAGAACAAAAACACTTGAGCTGGCTATTTTTTTTTTTAATAGTAAAAGATAAACAAAACCCAAGAAAGAGCAATAATTCTTTTAATTTGTTTGCAAAATATTTTGAAAGTGGTGTTTTCTTGTATTTTCTGGCAAAAATTTTTTTAGTTTTTCAGAGTATTTAATTGATTCTC
>VZTR01021994.1:39984-78705 GCA_013400775.1 Chaetops frenatus | reverse complement strand
ATTCTTGTTACCTTGATTCCTCCAAAATTTTCCAAATCCCCTGCTTAAGGTCACAGGAAATATGAACCTCGCCAAAAACTTAAAATAAGGAGGTTGATAATACATAAAAAAAAGAAAATAAATTATTTAAAATAACATTATTTAATTATATTAATTACCGTTTATTCTTTTAATCTTCTAGTCATATTTATAGTAGTGTCATTTTTGACTATATCTACATTGCCTGGAAATTTTGTTTTCTTNTTTTTTTTTTAATAGTAAAAGATAAACAAAACCCAAGAAAGAGCAATAATTCTTTTAATTTGCTTGCAAAATAATTTGAAAGTGGTGTTTTCTTGCATTTTCTGGCAAAAATTTTTTTAGTTATTCAGAGTATTTAATTGATTCTCATGCACTAATATTTCTGTTGTTAATTTCTAGTGATAAAATACTCATAAACAAGATTTGGAAGAAAGTATTCTTTTTACTTTAATTTGAAAAATTGTCCTCCAATGTAATTTTTTTATTGCTAAAATTGTTATTTCTGAGTTTATCAATTTGGTAAAAGTTTGATTTATTCCTGGTAAAGTAATTTAATTTTTGCAAAAAAAGTCTAACTACTCTAAAAAATTTTATAGCATTGCTACTCCTCTCTGAAAAGAATGGCTTCCTTAAGAATCATAATTGGAAGTTTTAAAAAGTGACATCAGAAAAAAAATATTGACAAAAGTAACCTGCATAGGTACTGAAAATTTTCTTAGATTATTTCATTTTTATAATAAGGTTTTGTTTCAAACTAGTTTAAGTTTTACCTGGAGGCTTTGTGTTTGGGGAGGCATCAAATATTTTTTAAAAGTAATGTTCAAAGGTATCATAGCATAAAAGTTTGAATTTAAATATTGATTAGATCTCTTCATTTTGCTTTCCTGCTTGTGAGCTTGTCAACTGATTTCCACAGGGATATGAAAAATAGGTTTTAGACAGAGATAATCCATTATAATCCCAAAACAGAAATCAGAGGACAAAATGGTCACAGCAATAAATTATTCTTTTAAAAATTCTTGTTACCTTGATTCCTCCAAAATTTTCCAAATCCCCTGCTTAAGGTCACAGGAAATATGAACCTCGCCAAAAACTTAAAATAAGGAGGTTGATAATACATAAAAAAAAGAAAATAAATTATTTAAAATAACATTATTTAATTATATTAATTACCATTTATTCTTTTAATCTGCTAGTCATATTTATAGTAGTGTCATTTTTTACTATATCTACATTGCCTGGAAATTCTGTTTTCTGTGATTAGATAAAGCTTTAAAATATTCCAGGAAGTTCAAAGTTGGCTCCAGTCATTTCACATCAATCTATACAAAAACGTGTGTTCTCATGGACAGATGGGCACAGACCAACTTCTGCAAATGGAGTCCTATACTTGGAATTTTAAGGTGGGGGAGACTGAACTTAATGAATGTGTTTTTGTGATTTTCCCCTCCCTCCTTACTCTGGTAGCCTAGGGTTAGAAAAATTAATCTCTACATGCAACATGCATATTCTGTCTTCCCTAGGTATATGATGACCGATATTTGTTTGTAAAATAAATTGTTTTGCAGCAATTACCATCTGTTTAAGGAAGTCAATATTGTATGCACATCATTCTGTAATATGACCACAGAGATGCAAATGAGATTTTAGGAAAGAAGAGTAAACATTTAGGAACAGAAAGTTGGTATAGTAAATATAGGTATTTTTGCAGTTACCTTAAATATGCATATTACTGCATAGTGATGATGGTAGTAACTTGTGTTTAAAAATGTTGCAACATAATTTTTTGCTAGTAATCAATATATTTGGTAGAAGGAATGTGTAATTTTTGATATTGTATGGAATTGCTTGATTTGCAGTGCACATAAACTATCATCCAGAAAAATTCCCATTTAATTAGAGCCATAAATTACTAGTAGAAATTTCTGTTCAGTAGTTTTACTTCAAGAAACAAGGACATAGTGCAGTTAGAACATTTCACTGTGCACTAATTTAAGACACATAGTGAATCATGCAGCACACAAAATTTGGAATTTGTACTCTGCAAGTATTTTAACTTCTGTTTTATTTCAGTGTAATCATTCAAAAACGGTTACAGCATGCACCAAGCTTGTAGAGAATATTGTGTTAGAGGGTGTGTGAATTGCAAGGATTCTGGTTGAAAGGGGCATTCAAAATGAATACGTTCTCGGCAGGGAGGTAAATTCGAGCCAAGCTGACCTCTCTTTGCAGCTAATGTACAAGCTAGGAATTATTAGTGTTCTCTCAGAGAAAAGTTTTAATGCAAACTGAAAATACTTATTTTAGAGCAAACATGGAAAATTGAAGGACTTGCTTACCTATTTGATTAAATGCAAAAATGAGACTGCACATAGGATTTTGTTGTGCTATGATAGAACTTTTACCAGTCACTTTCATAACCTTTAAACAGCCTTAAATAGTACATATGAAAAACACATTCATAACAGATTCCCCACAGGGAATTTTCTTTGGTTTAAGAAAATTTTATTAAAGATTGGCATTGCAAATAACATTTTTCATAACTATATGTAGACCTGTTAAAATTTTTATTAAAACTGGAGTTTGGCCTGTTCTTTTTCATCATTCTATCAGATATTAAACTCCAGCAGCAGCTGTAGGAAATGGAGAAAGGGATTTTCAAAGGGATTTGAGTCTCCCTGTCTCCGTGCCTTTAGTGATCATATTATCATAACTATCACACATAACAAAGCTCTAAATCTGTAATTCAGATAAAGTAGTCAAGACTTTGAAATACAAAAATCCAAACATATGCTGTAACATTTTTTTTGCAATGCTGGTTCCTTTAACACGGATTTTGTAAACTTGGGGAGCTATCCAACAGATTTTGTATACTAACACATGCTAAACGACATTATTACTTAAATGTTTGATGGAGATTTAATTAAAGATATGTTCTATTATACCTACAGTAGTTCCACTAAGAGTGTATCAGATACTGTTCTACCAGATGTTGAACAAACCACTAAAGGTTAATAAGAAATGATGTTAGAAGCTTTTTTTTTGTACTGAATTATGTAAGCTAAACTGCTGAGAAGGCAATGCCCATCTTTTCAACAGTGTGAGTCCTGTTTCATGAGGGGACAGCTCAGCATAATTCTGTGTTGAAATGGTAAGTGTGAACACAATTCTCTGATGAACTTATAAAGCTGAAGATGCAGTGTAATAAAAGTTAAGGAGGCTAACTTGTAAAGCAAAAGCAATGTAGTACAAAAGAAATGGTTTCCAAAGTATTTTAAATATGTCTCTAAAGTTATTTACATTGAGAAAATGGTTTTTGGTATGAAGTGCCTAGGGAAAACAGAAGATGTATTGTGAGAAGTTAGGAAAACTATAAATCTCAATATCAAACCGGCTTGTAAATGAGCAGTCGCATATATATTTATTGTAACACTGCCTTCTGCTGGTCACACCTCATTTATGATGTAAGTGAAAGTGCTGGATAATAATTAGATGTGTTTATGTCGAATTATTCTCAATATGAAATATTTGGTGCTTAGGAAATATTTATTTGGAAAAAATGTAGCTCTATCAAATATGTATGAATCAATAATAAACCTATGGCATCTCTGTTATATACTTAAAATTTTTAATATGATATTTTCTTGACCTTAGTTGAAAGAAAATTTTTCATGTAAAGCATACCAGAGAGTTATCAAATCCTTATGCTTTGTTGTTTAATTGATTCCTAGTTTTGGTTATTTCCATAGAGTTAGAAATTCTGCTTGTTTCTGGTTTTTCATCTGGGGGACTTCGGGTGTCAGAAAGCAAATACCAAACAAGACATCTACTGAAAAACTTCTGTTTCATAATAGAATGGATATACATAATAGAAGTTAGGAGACTGTTAGATCTATGTTTATGTACACATTTTACTGAATGTTTGCATAAGCTGCACTTTTTGTTGCTAAGTACTTTATTATTCCTCAGCTGGTCATTCAAAATACACACATATATTTTGATAATTACTTCTTAGAGGAAAAATACAAGATTTTGAACATGTTTTCTATTTTACTTTCTAGCATGTCAAATATATCTTCTTTTAAAAAATCCAACAAACTGCTGCAATAACTGTTTTTATTTCCTTAAGCGTGCATAAATGGTGAAAACTGTAATGTGAATTTATATATAGTTGACTGTATGTCTGTCAAAATTAAGGAAAATATTTATCACTGTATAGTAGCTTAATCATAATAGATTTAAGAGGTATGAAATGATACTCTATTTCAGTCTGACATAAAAACCCAAAATTAAAAATCAAATATTTGGTAGGAGTTAACTTCAGTTGTACAGAATATAATGGTTAAACCACACATTTACTTAGTGAAAACATTGGCATGCATGTCTGGCTGCCTCCAGTAAAATTAATGAATAGATTGTTCAGTGTGGGAAAATTTTTATTTTACTTTGGTTTTCCTCAAGAACGGAAATCCTGCTTCAGTTGCCTGAGGCTACATTTTTAAGCACCTTTATTACAGCACAGATAAAAACCCAGCTATCTGACAAAATGCATTCTGTTTTATTACAAAGGATTACTTCAAAAAGAACAATTCTATACATTCTGGGAATAATTTAAACACCAAGAGTCCCTATTGTATGGCAAATAAAAAGTAATTATGCATAATGCATACTAAAATTTCATTTTAATGCACAAGACCTATCAGAAGATATGCAGATTGAGAAATTTCCATTTTTAAGTTCCTTCCCAGAATTTGTGGGCCTTGCCCAACTGCCCGAGGAGGATTGTACTCTGACTCCATGGGATCTCTGTCTGAGCACCAACTGCAGATTCCAGCCCTGCAATCCTCAGAGGATCCCTGTGGTCCCATCTGACCCTTGTAGTCTATGAACCTTAAGGTTTTAATAATCAAAGACCAGTCTAACCCCATATGTGCATGTTTTTAAATTCCAAATCTCATCTTAGATGTAACAGTAATTAAAAAGTCACTTGCAAAGTGGTAATGGAGTCAGACTTGTAAGGGCAGATATAACAACACGCATAATAAAGTACTCCATGGCTGTGCTAGGAAAGACTACGTGCTGCTAAGATGTAAAACGAGGGAGAAAAAATATCTGTAAGGTTTTAATCTTGGTGGTGGAAAAATAAAATTCTAATGGTCACACAGCCCATCAGGAACACATTTGCATTAAAGGAATTGCCATTTTCTTGTTATAGATGACATTTAAACTGAATTGTTTTTCCAGATTTACAGATTTCCAAGGAGATTATTCATTCCTTTATATTTTTGTGTGTCTTTTATTTGCAAGCATCTGCCTTCGTGATTTGTTCACTAGCATGCATGTGAGCTCATTTGCGTGTGTACACACAGCATACATGAGAATGAAAATCCCAGAGAGAGGTTGTGTTTAGGGTGGTCACAGCAGCACATAAACATGTTTAAACCCGAGTGTTAAAGTGTGTGTATCTAGAAATATAATATGTGATAGTGGGCAGCATAATTCACTCTCATTTCCCTGTGTTAGAAATGACTGCATAATTCATGAATGTCAGAACAAAGTCAAGCCAGGCATGAGTTGCACATGGACATCCCTAATGAATGTGCATACTACCTACTGGACATCAGATAATACTTAAACCATAGATATTTTATGTGGGTATTCCCTTCTCCTCCTCCATTTTTAGTTGTCAAATTAGTTTTCCAATAATATGCTTATAAAACGTTTTCTGCATTGCCCATGAGAAAGCGTGTGGGGATTCCTTATTCTCACTCAAGTTCCTTTGTATGTTAAGGCAGCAGAGTGTATTTGGCACTCTGCTTTTAGGTTTTCAGCAGTATCTTTATGGACATATGTATTTTGCCTTCAGATTTGTGTCTATTGGCTCAAACTTCTGTGTTTTACCTATACGTAGTCTTATGCATGGTCCCTTTATTTCAGCCTTTTGTTTTGATGGTGGTTTTTTTTTTTTGTACCATAGATATTTTCGTGCAACCTGTAATGAGCTATTTAGAAGTTCACTTTCTGTATACAGACAAGTAGAAAAACAGCAATTGTTGATTCCTTGTACATACAAGCCTTAATAATTATGGGTCCAAACATGTAGATAATTGAGTGTGATCATCTATGTAATGAAAAATATTTCAAAGGTTTAGAAATAGGACTTGAATTTTATTAAATATCTATATAGTACTTCAAAGACCAAAAAAAGTAAGCAAATCAGCAATGGCATTTTGCTTTCCTCAACACATAAATATAAAAGCAATTTTCAGTCCAATATTTTTGTACAGTCTGTTAGTAATTCAGAAAGAATGAAGTAATTGTAAAATTGTTAAGTAGTTTTTTTCTCCTTAATTTTATTGACCAAACTTATTTACTAAATGAAATATTTTGTTGTGTATCACATGGAAGTGTTATAATGTAGATAAAATTCTTCCATTTGTAATATGGATGGCAGATTATACATAAAAACATGTGGATTACGATGATTAAATATGTATAAAATCAGCATAATCCATTCATATGTTTGTAAGGGCCCAGAGTCCTCCAGAGAGAATCACAAATCCACTTGATGTTCTTGAGTGCTGGATCTTTTTTCCTCCCTGATTTTATCTAAAATATGTGTAAAAATTCAAAAGTCAGAGGGATCCCTGTTGGTTACAGCTAAGTAGTCTCAAACACGTATATTTATCCTTCCTAGACTTGGTAAAGTCCTGTGCTTACATGTGTGGAGTAGTTTTGGATTGGGGTGGTTTTTTGTTTTCTGGTTTTGGTTTCTTGGGGGGAAGGAATTCTTTCGGAGAATTCTCATTTCAGCAAGCAGCACCTGTCTTTAAGTTTTGAAGCAGATCATTTCTAAGTAAAATCTCACTGTCTTAGGCACATCCTTCCTCATATGTCTGTGCACAATGAGAAGAGGTTCTGCATATCTGGGGAGAAGTCTGTGTACTTCTTCATCATATTTTAAATAAAGCAGCTTCTGTCAAGTCTTCCAACAACCTATTTTGTCCAGATTTTCAGAAAACTGTAATACAAAGAGATAGGCAAAATAATTAAACCAATCACATGAAATACTAATCTAATTTATTTGCATGTTTTTATTATTTTGTTTTTCTACTATAATTTCAAATTATTAATCCAAAAATATGAGTTATGCATTCTCAGGAGAAAAACAAAAAGGTACCTGTCTAAGAATGTGTGTCACATACGTGCTTATGTGTAATAATGCATTTAATATAGGAAGAACCATCGCCCATTATGCCCAGGTGTGACTCCTAGCCTTTTTGCACCAGTTTTACATCTATAAATTGATTTGTCTCATACATTCTGCTCACCCCTCCTAGCTTCCACAGGAGTTGAGCGAACTACAGAATAAACATTCTGCTGTTATTACTGTATTCCATAAGAATATTTTAAAAAATTTCTTTAAAAGCATTGGTAAGAATCAAACAATTTGATTCTTTTCTTAACTTAGTGGAGTAGAATAAGTAATTTTTCAAGATAGCCATTGCTGTAAATTCTTTAAGCAATATTATTGCGATCATTCTGGGGGCATCAGACAGGTATTTAACAATTTGGTTCAGGTTGCCTAGGACAACAAAAATGCCACTATGCTGCATCTCAAAGCTTCTGGGATGAAATGAGTTGTGACATACCAGTGAAGATTAAATTTGTAACAGATAGAACACCTTTGAAGTACTAGCTTATGATTTCACAGTGGCATTAGGAGACTTACTGCAGTATTTAAGCAGTTAGAAAGAATGCTGGTAATTAGTGTTTGAATTTTGTAAAATAGGAATTTATTGTCTTTTAAATAGCCATGACAGCAGTTTGTATTATCCAAGCACAACATTTTTATTGCTGTGTATTTTTGGAGAAGAGTTTTTCACACTCCCATGTGTAAAACCAAAGCACTTAAGCAGGTGAATACTTTTTGTCTGTTGTACACTTTCAGTATTAAATTATACACCCTTTTTCTTGTTTTTGTTCAGTTTTTTCTCCCCTCTTTTCCTGGTCAGTGGCTTAGACAGGGGAAAGAACAGAAACATTCAGTGTTTATCTCAGATAACACTGGAAGATTAGATGTCCAAAAATGTTCTAGGCCTGCACATTTTTACATATGGTAAATTACTTTTAAGAAATAATAGCATAATTTCAGATGTCAGATATTCCTTTATCATATGCCCTTATGACATGACATTACCAGGACATAAAGTTACTACGCTTTATGTCTGAATTGGATCACATCAAAATTTCCTGCCATATCAAGTGACAGAAACAGAAACTTGTTCCTAAAAATAATGTCTAGAAATCTTCAAGTATTCATTAAATCATTGGAGGGGAAGCAGGCATGAGCCTCTTTCTCTGCAGTAATCTCTTAAGGATCACTAGGCTCCATATTACAATTTCCAGTGTTACTAATTTGTGAAAGTGACTTTAAAATATTAATCTCTGCATTGGCAGGATTTTTTTAATGAGCCTCTAGACTTCAATGGGTTAATTTTCAATGAGGGTCGGGTTTTATATGTTTATATTTTCTTAGCCTTGGTCAGGAGAAGTGGCTTTGCTTGCCCTTGTGCTGTGCCAAAGTGATAGGGTTTCATTCGTTTGAAAACCTAGCACATCCCAAGAGGTTACCTTGGTGTAGATTTCTTTCTTTCTGTATTAAATCGTTCATTGTCGCAAAGTGACTGGTGCTGCTGGGCTTTGAAAAGAACTTCTAAGAGGTTAAAAAAAAGCTTCTGTATAGAAGGATTTTTCAGTTCTGCAGACAGAATACAGTTTGCAGCTGTTTGACTTGCGACAGTGATATGGATCTGATTGTATACAGTATACTAGGAGCCATGGATGCAGCTGGAATAGAGGTTATAAATTTTAAAAGCAATGCAGATTTTGGCCATTAATTGGCTGCTAATAAAAGCAAACTCAATGGGTTCTAACTGTGGGAGCCTGTAGCTCTGTATCTGATATCAGGAATTCATACACATTACACAGTTTTAGTGATTCAGACCACGACTAATTGAAATATGAGGCATACTGATCAAATTTAGCATTACCAGCATGCACTCTGGTTTGGGACTGTATGGCGACAAGGTAGCATTTATTACTTATTCTCCATAACACTGCCTGATTGAAATATCTAGCTATGTTGTCAGCAGAGGCCCAGCTGGGCTTTAGTACAGCTAATTAAGTCATTAAAAGAGAGTTCAAGCAATCTAACTCTTGCATATTAAACTACATAAAAGTCTTTATTATTTTTTTTAATAAGTCAAGATTTGAATTTTTAAAGAAGTTTGTTTTAATAATAAATGCATTTTCTGACTGCTTTTTCTGGAGCTTGATTAAAATATGCATTTGTTAGTAACAAAGTGAAAACTTCTTGAGGCTTAGTTTAATAAAAAAAACCCAGCAGAACTAAATCCTGTGCAATTTGTTTAAGAGTGTGACAGCTAAGCCTAGTTCAGGATGATAACAGAAATATGACTGTCCTTGTGCAGGCAGACAGAACCTGGTTCTCCACTGCAGAAGGTACTAAGGCACAATCTGTGCAGAAACCGCTTGTGTTTCCTAATGGAATATCTGTTCATTGACATGTTGTGAGGAAGAAATACACCTAAAGGGAGAAGTTGCATGAAAGCTGAGGACAGAATTATGTTGGATGACTACTGCCAGAATTTGGAAGAGTAAAGCAGGGAAAGGACAACAGTACCAGTGGTTGGGTGTCAGAGATCCTGTGAGATCCTACTCTGTGGAACTTATCCTTCACAGCTTACATCAATGACCTTGCATGTTTTTATCAGTGCAGCACTTCAGCATGGGGAC
The DNA here is from genome assembly GCA_013400775.1 of Chaetops frenatus. Classification (NCBI taxonomy): domain Eukaryota; kingdom Metazoa; phylum Chordata; class Aves; order Passeriformes; family Picathartidae; genus Chaetops; species Chaetops frenatus. Next base: position 68,865 of record VZTR01021994.1, on the reverse strand, counting down.
CTCAAATATAAAGATAAAAAAAGTATTCCATAGCTGCAAATGGCAGACTTGATTCTGAGATTCAGTGAAAGGCTGTGAGGCACTTAACTATTTCCTTGGTTAATTTAGGATGTTTTGGTTTAGAAAGACAAATTCTGGTCTCTCATGTCCTTCTTTGTGTTATGTTACAGTAACTGGGAATAGACATCAGTAGGTTAGATTGATTATGGATCCAAGGCCTGAGATAGAACACCAGGAAATGAGGAATTGTTTGGTTTGTTTTATTCTTTTTTTTCCAGTTTATACACCATCTTTTTACAGATAAAAGAAGCAAGTCTTAAAACCCCAAATCCCTGATGTTAAGTAGCTCCCCTCTGAGGTCAGGCTTTACTACTGTGAGGTGGGAAAGTGCAACTCAACAAGGCATATATTTCTAATAGTAGCACATATTAGTATTGACAGGCTGCATGTTTCCAGTGTTGTAGCCAATGGATCTTACTCCTCTTTTGTTTCTTTTTTTGTTTCAAACTTTGAAATATGTTACTCTCAATCTCTCAGTAAACCATACGAATTGCAGTGTCTGGTTTAGAAACATGGTGCTTTTAAAAATAAAAATCATGACAAAAAATCTGGTTAGGGATTTGGAATGTAGGTATAAGGAAGCAAAGGTATTGAAGGGAAGTTAATAAATAATCCCAGAGGTGAATTGTATAATTTTTTTTCTCTTTTTAGAATGATGTAGTATTTTTAGAGAAAAGTATCTTTCTAGAATAAGAAGAGGTTTGTCGTAGTAGGTGTTTAGCTCCCTGTACACTAAAAATCTGACACAAATCAAATTTGTCTGATCTTCCTTATGTAAATCTGTTATCTTTCCCCCTCTTAAAATTAGTAATTTTATGGTATAAGATCTTTTTTCTTTTAGAATCTTGAGCAGGTTGGAGCAGACAGTTAAATTTTGCATACTGATATAAAAGAATATTGGTTAGATCAGTGAAGTGACATACTTCAGAAAAAAAACCAAACCTCAGTTAAGAGAATGTAATGGTCAAAATGATGATGTGTGTCTGACTGGTCCAGAAAAAGAGACTGGAGCTGTAGCAGTGGGTAACAAGAATGAGTCAATAAATACTCTCTCAAGAACATCTACCTCACATCGTGGTCTCTCTGATGACGGTCCTGAGTGTGTGCCAAGGAAAGAGCAAGAGCACAACTAGCATCTATAATAACACTTTGCTTTAATGTCCTCTTGGCCTCTGATAATTTTAGAAGTTATCCAGAGCTGGTTACAGATTGTCTATCTAATATTTCCTAATGGATTTCTCTTCCAAATACTTATTTCATCTTCCCTGGTCTCTTTATGACAGTTATTTACTCTGAGCTTGTGGGAGACACAAAGTCAAAGTAAAGAAACATGAGCATTCAGAAGTAAATTCAAGTGTAAATGAAGCCTAGGGGTAAGTATTACCCTGAGATAGAATACTGTGTATTCTTCATTTTCAGTGAGAACAGCATGGTATGGTTAAGATGAGCTGGGCTGTAATTACTTTTCTGGTATTCCAGACTAAATTGGTATGAGGGAAAATTATAATCTGTTCTAATGGAAGAAACTACCACTGTTTTTACAAAGAAAATTCAGAAGCGTTCTCGTAATCGTTTGCTGTCTTGGCACTTTCACCTCAGAACCTGTCCTCCAAGCCTGTTGAGATGTGTTAGTGAGTATTATGCATATGGGTGTGCATCATGGTACTCTGTGTTGACTGTAATTAATAATTCATATTATGTGATCATATTTCACTGTTCTTCTAAGTGCAGAACAAAGCCATACACAGGGTGAATACAGCTGATATCATCAAAGACAAAACCTCTGTAAGCTTCAACAGGGATTTCATCTCATATGTTAATACTGTTGTTTGCATTGTAAAGATACTTTCAACAGCTTTTTTCCCTTCCTTGAAATTTGTGTGATACCTGGAGATATTATTTCCTCAATGAGAATTATTTACTTTTTTATTATCTTTTTCAAAGTAACTTTTAAGTTATTTTTACCACTATAAAAGAAAATTATTTGACTGATTTATAAGTAGCATTCGGCTAGATGGGAATGTGCTGAGGTCTTTGTGCTAGGGTTGTGTGCCCATCTCCATTTATCTGTAAAACAGAGAAAGCTCAGAGGCAGTTTTGCGGTTCCAGCAGAGATGGAGTTTCATGTAATAGAGATGTGAGTAGAACAGGATGATGTGCAATATTATACTTCTGTATAACAACTGGGTCAATATAGAGTTATAGTTACCTATTCCTTTTTTCCCCTCAAAAAGTGTCATAGAAGCTCTGTAGCAAAAGTACTGTGGAGTGACAGTGAGACACTTCAGTACTATGACAATGACTGTGCTCAGAAACCTGAAATCTCTCCTTCTTGTGGGTAAAGCTATAGCTTTCCTTCTTTCCAACATTATACATATCTCAGTTTTCCTTTTCCCCACTGTGACTTGATAAGTGTCAAGTTTTTCACACCTTAATGTCTTTTGGTCAGGTTAGTAGATACAGGGTTAGATTTAGTTTTGTCTTAAAAACATATTATTTACAATAATATATCTCACTTTTTCTTTCCTTTTGTCTTATACTTCAGTTCCCATGTATCATCAGCAGAAATAGGGTAAGATTATAAAAAATAACTTCATCAGTAAGTCATAGTAATTGACACACCTGAAGCTCATCATCCACGTTTTTAGGCTACCAAGAAAGAGCTAACCACTGGAGAAGTAATAGCTCTAGCCACAAATTTCATGGTGTCTCTCAGGAGTGTTAGTTCAACAGTGATGAAAAAAATGCAGTATTTTAAACAAGCTGTGCTGTTTTTCTTGAGACACTAGTCTGACTGAAAAATGAAGTGGTAGAGATAAATGCCATTAATGTGCTGCTGAAACTCTCTTGTTCTTTTAAATGCCCTGCTTAGGATGAGTGGTTATGGTCTGAACTCGTTGTACAATAAAAAAATACTGTAGGAATTCTGTCTTTTTTTCCTCCTTTATTTAATTTGGTTCATTCGGGATTTATAGATATTCTCACCTCTTTATTTGATTGACAACATCCTTCACAAATACATGAAACAGCCTTGTACAAAAGGAGAGGACTTGAGATAATTCTTAAAGGCACAAAGAGAAAAGTCTTAGACTCAGGTGCTTTCTAAGAAAACAGAGGGGCAAACATGGTGCCACACTTTATCCAGAGTTCTTAGTTTCTTCAGCAGGATAAAGGTTTCCTCCAATCTCAGCATGCATTTCAATTTTACTTAAATTTAACTTGAAATCCAAGGGCTCTGAGAGACAGGGCCAAAAGGAATCTGTGTGGGAAGGGAAGGGAAGAAGAAAGCTGGTAACACCTTCATGCCAATGTTTTGTCCAATTTTTTTTTTTTTTTTTGTCACTTGTTGTCACTTATGTTTTCTTGGTAATTCTGATATTGTGTGACAGCTCAAATCAAACCAGACCATTTTATAAGGAAGTCTTTACTGAACCATATCCACTTCTTGTAGTGAAGACTGAAGAAAACCAGATGAGTTGGGTTGTCCAAGCTGTTGCATGCCATGTGAAGTGACCACCATTTTTGTTGCTCAGGAATTTTCCTTGAAGTCTTCACCCATTCACGGCGGCTATTGCGGTTGTTGCCTTTCAGTGTCAATTACTCATCTTCATTTTAATCACTTTGCTCTCCTTGACACACAGGGACTCTTCCTGCCCCTTTCCCCTGTTCTCTCTGAATAACACCAAGTTATTGCTGAAATAGGTTCTTCCTCTTCAGGAAAGAAGTCTTTTATGTCATTATTTTGTCATTGATTTATAACAGTGTTGAAAAATCTCCTGCCTATTTATTATTTTCCAGAATCTTTTAAGCTTTCCTTACTATTCAGGGCATATTAACTCCATGTGAAATATGACAATTCCTTGCTATTGTTTAACAATATCCATCTTTAAACAGTAGGCTGTATTAAGCTCTTTCTGCATTTTGTGCATCATCCACTGGTGGTAGCAGTGAGCTTTTCACCTAATGTTGTCTATCTTGTCAATATATCTTCCAACCCCCTCTTGATCTTATACCCACAGTTTGGAATGGGTTAGGTAAGATCTAGTTTTCATTTTGCGTAAATAAAATAAAATTATTAAAAACTTTTTATTATTCTCTCCATTGCTGCTAAGCAGTCAGATTTCACTACTATGACTAGAGTAAGCAGAGTGATGCTAAGGATTGCTTGAAAAATCAAATCTGTAACTTTAAAATCCTAAAACAGGATTTTGGGTGCCAGCTGCCAGGGTGACCAGGGCAGGATGTGTCGTCTACACAGCCCATGCCAAAAGCTGTGATTCCCTTTTCTCAGTCTCTGGAGAATTAAGAGTGGTACACTTAAAGTAAAACTATTCCTCCTGCTGCCCCTGTCCTTAAAATATTTTGAGTTTCTGTTTGATAAGGCCAGTGGAAAAGACCATGAGAGTTTGGAAAGAATTTGCATTTCTGATGAAAGAGTATTATGTTTCATGTCTCCTTTTGGCTATAACTTTCCCGGGCAGAGCTGGCAGCTCTGCCCGGGAAATTTACTCCTTTTGCTTTCAATCTGAAACCCATTAAGCTTACCACTGAAGATCTACACAGGCAATTTCCTTCCAGGGCTGAAGTACCTGGGTAAGTATTTTAAGCTTTCCCAGCCTCCTGTCCACTACCATTTCTGAAGAAAAAAAATGGTGCAGGCCCTTTGGTCCCATCTCTCTGCATAGCCTTCCATCCTGTTTTGTCCCTGCCTGAGCTGTTGCTCACAATCACAGGACTTATCCATTCAGGCTGGTGCTGGCAGCCCCGCTTTGGGAGCTGCGCCTACCCAGGGAGCCTCAAAGATCTCACCCTGACCATCACGCCTTCTCCTCTGCAGAGCTGCCTGCCTTAGTCACCACTGTAAGTTACTGCTGTTGAAAGAATACAGAGAAGGAGTGAGACCTTTCCTTTCTGGGCATTAACCTCTGAGAGGGAAAGACAAGACCAGACCAGAGTTTTAAATTATTGACAAGGAAAAATTTTAGAGGCACTCGTGAAGAATGATGCTAATTATAATAGCAGAATTCAGAGAAGCCCTGAAGAGATTTTAATCTAGGTATTATCAGTGAAGTGCTCAGAAAAACCTGTCTTTACATAGTATTCAATATGTTTAAAACCCTGACATTTTGGAGTTACTTGTTTTTCTGTTAGAAATGGAGGTAATGCTGGAATAATATTATTTCTGCTTTTTCCTGTTAGGGGTCCGTGATTCCAGAGACTTTAATAAGGAGGTTGTGATTAAGTTGATGATAAGATACAGTATAATTAAAAATCCTGTCACTCTATCAGAACAAGAGGTTCACTCCAAAATATTTATACTTCTAAAAACCATTTCTTTTACAATGTATTTTTTGTTCTGTTGGATATTTGGCAATATTTTGCATTACATTTTGAAAGTCAAACATCATGGTATAGAGTCTAAATTCTTTGTCTGAAAGTCTTTTTGTTCTCAACCATCAGAGAATATAAAAAAATCAGCTGTGGTATTTTCAGTCATCTCCTATTTCAAATGCCTTTTACTCAGTTCTTTTACGACCAGTTGCTTGACAACATATAGATATAGTTACTTCATGTGAACAATGCCCCTGTGCAATTGGTGCTGGTATGTATTTTGCAGGGCATATGTCGATATACAGTAGTTCCCAGCCAAGCGAGTTTTTTTGAAAGGGCTTTGCTGCAGCACATTTTTACATGGTGAAGTGATGTTTTCATTAAAACCCTTTCATGACATCCTCTCCAGGTTGCATCTATTTTAAGATCCAAGTTTTAATAATCTGAAGTATGCTAGGCCCTAGTGGAGCAGCATTTTAATGTTTAAAGCATCTTTTACATGACATTTTCATGGTGTTACAATAAAAACAAAAACAAACAAACAAAAAAACCTAACCTCAAATCACTCAAGAAATTATAAAAGCCTCTTTTGCTAAAAAGGCTTTAATGGTGAAAGGAGAAATGAGAACATTAAGAAAGAAAAATAAAAAAGTGTCAGCAGAAATAATAGAAACCTTCCTAAGTTCACTTTCACTTTTTATGATAAAATAAATGATGTTCTTTCCAGAAAAGATTTATTGGAAAAGCTATTATATTCTATTGGAGTTTGAAATCATCTTTTAGAAAAAAATTATAGCCTTGCTATATGCCATATGAGAGTTGTGAGGAACCTATAGAAAGTATATTATTACATGGTAAATGCTGCCTTTTTTTTGCACTAATTTCTACAAAATCCCACTTAATTTCTGTAGAACTCCAGCAATTTTATGCTTACTGTATTCCTTTTTCATGAGGAATTTGAGATTATTGTTTTAACCTTTTTCCCCCACTGAGTGGACAATAAGTGAGGATGACTGTGAGTTTGTTGGGTTTTTTAAAATTTTGTATTGTCAGCTGCATCTGCAATTTTTTCACATTCTATAAAAGGGATTAGTCATGAGTGCATTAAAATAGAAATAAGTACATTAGCCTGGAGAAGTCTGAGCATGCTGCCTTTCTGAGTAGTGTTTATTTTTTTGGGCTATTTAAAAAAAAAAAAAAAAGGTAGAATTGTTGCACAAGAAACTAACTCTAGAAAACCCCAAATGTAAACAATACTGTAAATTTGCTAGTCTTCACGTCCTGGCTTATTTACTTGAAATTTAAGGGTTTCTGTCAATGACAAGCATCTTTGCTTGTCAGGTAAATTCTCTCCATTTTAAACAGAACAGGAAAGGCTTAAGCCTTTGCATGTATTTATAAATTTGCTCGCCACTGATTTTTGGTTCATTGGCCTCAGGTACCTGGGGATTCCTTCTGTGTCTCCTAGTACAAGACAGCAATCATTTTGCATTTTGTCTGTTCCATGTAGGGAACAGTAATAGGAGTGAATAAAAGCAGTACAGTACAAAATTGATAGGCTCAGTAAAACTGTATATAGCTTTCAAAGTAGTTCTGACATGATTGCAGGTAGGATAATCCATCATATTTTTTAGTGAATAATTTAAAGTAAGTTACTAAGACTATTTTTGTGGCAATAAAGATGACCTCAGAAAATGTGTTGTATTAAAGGAGTTGTGCAGCCATTTTCGGTGTTGATCCTAAGCAGTTGGGATTTTTCCTAATACATAAAAAATAGTTTAGTAGGTCACCAAACAGCAGATTTATACAAAGAAAAAACTAGTTGATGGCAAACACAGAGAACTGATATGTTTTCAAGAAGGACTAGCTGCACTTGCAAGTGATGATAGATATGTGTGAAATATAATCCTGATTAAAAATGCATGTGTGAAACTGCTTCGAAAAAAAGTGCTGTGTCTGACAACATGTTCAGAGATCCTTTATGTGAGAAGCACAGGGTAATGTAACAGCCCTTGTACCATTCACTTTCTCTTCATCGCTTGCTCAGCTCATTGTTCCAAGATTTTCAGCAGTTGTAATGCCAATGAGTTATGAATGTGGAAAGCAGCATGAGGAATTGTAAGGGATTCGCATTGGAAGTAGAGATTTTGAAAATACACCTAAACCAGACTAATGCTCACATATATCTAGCCTCTGTTTTTGGGTATGATAAGGAGTGCCACATTTGGGATCAGAGGACAGACATGGTCATTTGGCAACTTCTATGACTTGTTAGGTATTAAAATTCTTGCATGTGGGTTTTTTGCTAGCTGGTAACTTCTGCATATAGAAACATTTATCAAAGTTAAAGCAGTGGAAAGTGATCACGAATATTTGCTTTCAGAGCCAGATGAAGCTTCAATCAAAGGGGCTGAGTGACACATGACAATCCTGTCTCTGTATAAGTAGGACGTTGGCACAAATGGCAACCACAAAAGAAATGGTCTGTGCTGTTTACAGCAACCTGCAACCATTTATACATCTGCACATGCTTGTTGCTGTTCTAGGACATCCTCACCCTTGATCCCCCAAGGCTGCTGCTTGGATTTTGTTTGCAGGAGCTATTGCAAGTAGCAATTGACTGAATTATGAGGTGGCTGAGAAGCTATTTGTGTGTTTTTCCCTAACTGCTTCTGACTTCATTGACTGTGGACTTTCTGCATCCCTGGTTTTCCTTTAAAAAGGCTCATAACTGCAAGTGAGGATTCATGCTTGCTTTGGTAAAGTGCTCCCTCTAAGCAAAGACTGCAGGATAGCCAGGCTGTGGTGGCTAATGCTTGAAAGCTGCATTTTGGTGGAACTGTGGTCTTACAGGCACCTTTAGTTGTAAGGTAAAAAACTGGAGCTGTGCCATGTCAGATGAAGCCTGGAGAAGAGCTATGAGTTTGAGAGGCATTTCCTTCCTCTTCCTCTCCCATGCCTGCCACTATTAAAGGCCAGGGCCCACACTCAGCTGTGCAGTCTGTGACATTTGAGATTCACTGCTTTGCCCCTTCCTCACACCTTGGAGGCAGCTTTGCATCTGACTGCGCGTGTGAGAGGGTTTAGTGCTGTGCTCAGTCCAACACCTGCAGCAACCACTGAGGTGGAAAGAAGTCACCTGTAGGATTGTGGAAGAAAGAAAAGGGGTGTCAGCCCCCCTTGCAGCATGTGAGCTATTAAAGCAGCATTTGGGGCCATTTTTAGAGGTATCCAATGCCTAGAGGTGCTGATAAGCACCCAAAGGGATTTTCCAAAGCTCACACTTTTAAAGGTATTTAGGCAATAATCCAACATTGGAACGTCTAATTCTCAATTTCAAAAGTGCCTAAGGGCCAGATTCTTAAAGATCTTTAGGTAGTGGGCTCCCCTTGAAATCAAACAAAAATTACAACAAATGATCTTATTTCCCAGGACAGTATTCTTAAAGAAGAATATTAATGCATGAAAGACCCAATTGATCTGAATTGGGAGGATATCCACAAGTTACTGTACATGTCAGCTTTACTCAGAAACCATGTCTTAAAAGATTCACTCTCAGATAAGGATCTGCTAGCTCTTTAGTAATCTGGCATGATGACAACTGCCTATTAAGTTTGTAACTCAACTCAAAATAACTCATCGTTCATTACGTGCTTTTGATATATAATTGTTGTGAATTATAAAAGTTATGAGTGAGCAATGGCTAAGAGCCAGGATGCATTTAGTGTGTATTTCTGGCAGGTATTGCACAGCCTTCCTGCCTAGCACATTATTTCCTCTGTTATGATGATGCTTTCCTCACAACTTGAGGTTACAAACTTGATGCTTGTTTTATAAGTATGTATATGGTCAAGCCTTAAGTGATCCTCTAAGCCTTTCCAATTTGCATGCAACCTGAATTTTGAGCACAGACCTTAGAGAGGAAAAAACTGCCCAGGTTAAACTTGCGATTTCAAGCTTTCTTTTTTCTCTTCTTCTCCTTTGAAATTTAATTATATGCAAGTATTTCCATTTTAGGCTAATGTTTGTAGAAGTAAATCTTCCTGTGCACAGTAATGCATGTGTTTATATTTGCCTATTATATTTAGCCTTTTACCCAGGGCACTGAGATCTGGCAAACTTTCACTGTGCAAAAGAACTTCAGTAAAGCTCATGAGCTGTGAGGAGATGAAGCTGTGCAGTGAACCCAGGGTGCTCCTCCTGCTGTGCCTCCTGCTCTGACCACTTGCAGAAGAGAAATGGAGTCAGGAAGTTAAGATACTGAGGCACAGGAGCAAATTAAATCTCTTATCTTGGCATTGGAGCTGAGCTGGGAACACAGTTCGTGTGTTCCACGTGTTTGGGAGCAGGGGCCAGGCTGCCTGGCTGTACCTGCCCCCTCCTGCTGCAAATGCTGCTGGCGCCCACTCTGCCTCCCCTGCACCCGGGTATGACTGTCCCACGTGTGATGTGGTTGAGGAAAGGCAGGTCAGCACTGCTTGGTGAAGTTCCAAAAAGAAAAAGACGTGATCTAGAAGCTGTTATTTGCAGGAGGCGTCATGTCCAAGATCAGTCCCTGGAAGAGGGCTGAGGATATTCAGTATAAGCATTATTGCTTTCTTGATCTGCACGAAGAACAAGTAGCTGTAAATATCAGAGAGGAAAGGTATATCTTGCTTGCTTTTTCCTGCTGTCTCTTGTCACTGCTGGAGGGAGCTAGTTTGCCATAACTTATACAATTACCAATAGTCTTTTTTTTAATTTGACATTTTAAGAGCTGTGTTGGGCAGAGGATAATTAATAGCACTTACTTGCTTTGAAGTTGAGCTTTAAATTATATATAGCATAATTATGTCTAAAGCCTCTAACTCACTACTTACCCTAGTAGATATTTCATCTGTGTTTTACTGTAACACAGCTCCTTCTGTACAGCAGCACTAATTCTTTACCTGGACTACTTAAGCTCAGAAACATTGATTACATATTGTGATTTTCCTGCAATAACCTTAATTAATTCCTGATGTCTCTACCTTGTTTCAATTATTTTGACTTTCAGCTCAATATAAGGAGAAATAAAATGGTGGATGAACTTTCATAACAAAATTTGTTGGAGGTAAAAACCTATGAATGAAAATTACTCTTTTCAAGACCCAAACCCACCAACCTTCTTAAACCTTTAAGACCTTGAATATTTTTTCTAATCCCTGGGTGCCTTTTAACAACTGAAACAATTTTTTATTTTTTATAAAATTGTCAATGGCTTTTCTTCAGATTTATTGTGGCTTCTGTTTAGCTTCAATAGTTGACTTCTGTGTTGAAGCGATATATGCACTAATACTTCTGTATGTGATTGCATTTTTTTTTCTATTATCCTCATACCAGAGAAAATAAAGATGTAAAAATGAAGACTCTACTTGTATAACCTACATGGAAAATTGTACAGTTGGGGTTCATTTATTCATTGCACACACACTCACACAATCTGCTTTCCAATAAATATGCAGACATTAGTGACAATGAAATCTTGCTTATCCTTAGTATTCTGCAAATATTAATTTGCAATTAATTGTCTTACCAGGTTACATCTATATTAGTATATGTTTCCCTTCAAATTCTAAAGAGAGTAGAGTCTCTAATTTATTTCCCATCCTGCAGTTGATATAAGCAGGGTTTTAATGCTGGTGATCTCTTTCTTAGTTACAAATACACACTCTGAGTGCTTTGAGATTTATGTAAGAACCTGGAATTCAGACATGGGGTTTTACACTGCTTCTTCAGTTAAGATTAATTAGCAATTATTATTAATAAAATTCGCGGTGTGAATAAAGCGTTGTCTTTTTAGTCTCTCTTGCAGCCTCTTTTATTTGGACTTCAATATTGACATGGCTGTGAACAGTGAGGGATGTTGTTGCTACCACAGCCTCAAAAATTTATATTAAGGAAAGACAGATGGTTGCTTAATATTAAGCAAGGGGCAAATTGCAGTCTTGATTTAATTTTGGTTTAGATGATTTTAGGAGTAGGGAGGGAAATCAATGACTGCAGAAAACACAAATGTACTTTTAAATATTTTAAATTTCTAATGAGCTTCAGCTTCTCAACTGAATTTAAAATGAGTAAGCCTTTCACTGTGCTCTAGATAATGAATTAAGCTTGAAAAATGTTTACTAGAAAGATGCTGTGCTATCTGATGCAGCATTTTAGAGCATAATTAAAATAATGCCCCCCAACAATAAAAAAATCAGTACTGCCACAAACTTTTGTTCTATTGCTGACAGAGTTGAAAAAGTAAATAAATATGCTGTTTAGATTGATAAAAGCAATATAACATGAAAAGTCATGTGAGCCATATCATTTACCTTGAGAATGCAAATTTGTTGAAAATGAATTCATTTAACTGGAAAATAGAAAAGTTTGGTCTTTCCTCTCTCCCTCTCATCCTTGTTTCATTTGGGTTGGTTTTTTTTTAAGTATTTGGATCTGAGAAATTTGTCCAGAAGAGCTGAATGATTCATCCCTGCTTTTAATGAAGAAAGATTAATTTCCCACTGCCAAATAGCACATGGCAGACTTTCTCTTGAATAAGGATGCAAGCTGGCATTGGTGGCCAGCAGCTCCTAGGAAAATGCTGTGTCAATGTTCGAGGTCAGATAGGCTGTCACAGGTGTGGGGATAAGAGGGAGCTGTTTGGGGGCATGTAATTCTTGGGAGCAGTTGCTTCTGCAGAAGAGAAGCTTGGCCAGTTCTGGGCACATTGTAAATAAGGATTAGACAAATTACCCTTTGGTTCTGATTGACCTTTCCAATATGGGCTAGATGTAGGGAGGTTATGTGCCTTAAATGGCTTGTAATACTGATTGCTTATGTAATAAATCAATTTTCCAAGTAAATGTGTTTCTTCTTAACCCTGACCAATGGCTACAGAGAATGATAAGATGCCTACTGGCCTATAGTCCTTAGTTAAATCATCAGTTTGTTAACTGCTGTTTGCAACCTAAACCCTCCCTCTGGAATGGACTTCTTTAAAGTAAAATGAAATAAAATAAAGGTAAGTAAAAGTAAATAGATTTTCCCATTGAAAGTTATTACTTCAGGAATGAAGAAGATGGATATTGATCCACACCATCCTTTGCCATTACAGTCAGGTTCACATAGATAGCGCAGACACTTTATTCTAAGCAAACAGCCATTTTCTCTTCTGACTTGGATTCCAGTGAGAATTGAAAAAAGTAAAAGGTTTGTAAAAACATTTTTCTGTCCTTCTTACAGGGACAATTTATGTTGAAGTAACAGTTTCTGAGATACTTGCACCTATATTGATTTATTTCTTCTTTGTCATGAACAAGCTCCTGTTTTATAATACAGTTACCCTTGTATGCTGCCCTAAGGTAGTTATTCAGAAACAGTTTTAGTACAAAAAAGTCCTAAAAGACTCCAAAAGATAAAAAATCATTCCGAATAAAGGAACAACCATTTGTCTGTCTATACACTGGGGTTTTTGCATCTTACATGGCCTGTCTCAGGAAATTTAGTGTTTGTTTCCAGTCACAGTAAAGAGATTGCACACATGATGTGCAATCGTCATAACCCTGCAAATGATGCTGGTAATCTATAAGGTCCTTCCAGCTTGAAAAATGACCTTGGGAACCTGTGGAATGAAATAAAATTGAGCAAGTGAAACAAAACAAACTGAAATTTTAAGGTAAATGAAAATAACATAATTTCTAGGTGCTGCAATTGGAAGTGTATGTGTTCCTTTCAGAAAAAAAAAATATATTTGGTCTGTTAATGAATTGGAAGTGAATGTAGGGTGGATAAATAAGCATCTTTCGCATATTAATATACATGTAGGCATGCAAAATTGTGTGCTTCCTTTAATATAATACTTCCATTATTCCTCCAAAATGAACTATTTTATAGTTAGCAATTCATGTGTGACCTCTGCTTTCTTGACTTCAACTGATTACTACAGAGGAATTCTTCTGTTTTTTACTTTTTATCACATCTTCTGACATTTTAGTGAATAATATTTGACAGCTATGAACATCTGCAAATGTTATTGTTATCATAACTTGAGCTCAGCAGAGCTACTGTCACTGATGCTTAGGGGAGATCGCATTGCAAAAAAGATGGGGAGTGTGTTTATGTTCTCTTTTTTAAATTCTTGTTGGATTTACATTAGGAACATTTTATTAGTGTGCTTTTTCATCAGTTAAGTAATGTCTCTCTTATATTTAAAAATGATAGGTGTAACACTTATGTTGCTCGACCATAAGTTTGCAGTCTAGCCAGGCTGCTTGATGAAGCAGTTTTCTTTCATGTAAGATTTTTAAACACATCATGGAATGACTAGGATTGTTTGTTTTTTTGGTGTTATTTTCCCCTTTCCCTTTTCCTCACTCTTTTTTCAGTCTACTGGGCAAAGAGCTATTAGTGAGCTAAGAGTCTCAAAGCAGATTTAAATAGCACAGACTAGTGAGTTATTTGTGTTAAAATAATTCCACTTTGTCCGGTTGCTTATTCAGTATGCACCTGAGGAAACTGTTAGAGTCTCCTTGAAGGCAGCAATGGAGACAGCAAATGCAGATAGTCATTTATGTGCATATTACAGTATAAATCACAAAGATTAAGAGCAGTCATTTTTGGGAGCACTGAAATTTTGCAACCAAAAGCACTTAAATAATTACCTTTTTAAGCAACTTTTATTGACTATGTAGGAGGATAAAAAGTAATCTTACTTGTTTTAAATGGCATAAAGCAACCAAATGCCATTAACAGAGTGTTACATTTCTTATTTCACTCAGATTGCTGAAGCTTACCAGCAAGAGATAAAAAATGTATAAATTCAGGAGCACTGGCTAGCAATATCCCAAGCCATTGTCAGTGGACTCCTACTTTCCCCTGCCAAAATATGTGGAAGCATGCATGGATTGTGCTAGATTAGTACGAAGGGCTTGTTTCCGTGGCATTAGCCAGGTATCTTAGCAACAGGATCATACCAGATTCTCGCAGTGCTCTGTGGTGGTGCATGTAATATCCTGGACATAATCTGTCTTTTAATTTTCTTTGGATTGTAGTGATATTACAGATACATATGTTCAGTTATAGATCTTTATTTAATAAGAAGAATGCTTTAGCTGAAGATTTGTACTATGTCAGAAGTGGGCAACTCACAATAATGTTACCGGAGGTTTAGCCCAGGTACAGCCTTGTCTTGCATTTCAGATTGACAGGAAAACTTACTCCCTTCATTAAGATGTGCCTCATAGTTCATATCTTTATGCTATGGAGACGAGGATGCTGCCAGAATTCATAATAATGAGAACGTTATTTAATGTCAGATAGAATGCAAATTGCTTGTACAATTGAAATGTCATCTAAAACATGCCACCGTATGCAACACCACTTTATTATAAGTCACTGAGAGCAATATCTTAAATTTGGAATTGCACTAATCCTTCATCTGCTTTTGTTTACCTTTCATTTATAATAGAGATGTCGAATTTCCTCCAAACTGCATTTGCATGTTTTAACTGCTTGCACACACAGCTGAAAATGTGTGGGAGAGGCATGAACAAGAACTTGCTTTTGATTTTCATCATTTTTTGCTTGTTTGTTCAAAGCAAATTAATAGGAAAAGATAGCTTTCAAATACAAGACACAATGCCATGTCAACCCTTTTTAAAAAGTAAGCTGAAGCTCCAATGAGAACAATTTTATTTAAAGTATTAATTCTAATACAAATTTGATTGTATTGATTAGATTGTAATTGATTTTCTTGATAATTTAGTTCTGTAAAGTAGTTAGTTTCATATAATTGAAACAATAACAATAACTTCACAAGATTAACTTGCTTCATAATAAGATGGCATTCAACGTGTTTAAGATTTTTGGCATACTTTTCCTGGAAAAAGATATCCAGAACAATTACTTTGTAAATGCAATATATGCCAGTGTGGAAAATACAGTTAGTGCACCAGGCAGGGCTGCGCAACTTTGTTTATAAAAATCAGTCCAAGCAGGAACCCTTTTAATTGGAAAGGTAATTTTTGAAATATTTGAAACAAAACCATGGTGGCATCTTCCCTCTTCTACTCTGCCCTGGTAGCCGTTCTTCCTAAACTTCCATGTGACTCTCTTGAACAGCGGGGGAGGTGAGAGGGGAAAAATGGAATCCTGCTTCCCTTTCTAAACGGTGTCTACTGAGGTGCCAATACACCACCTATCTGGATACCTCTGCAAGTGCAACCACTGCTTTCTTTTTTTCCTTGACAGCGATTGGAGACAGGGAATCCCATACTGATCACTGGGAATATGATTTTACAGGAAAAAAAATTGCCTGGCTGTAGTTCTCTGAAGGTGCTGAACAGCATCAGAGCTGGTGGACTCTGGGCAGCCAACTTTGCCCCGAAGCCAGCTGCAGCCTCTGTTTCTGGTTGCCTAGTGGTCAAGAAAGAAAAAGAAGATGCCAGGGACAGGCTGTCAGATTTAGGAGATGCAGATGTGCCAGGTGTGCTAAAAGTTTCAGCTTTTAACTTATTTAGTCTAAGAATAAGGAAATGTTGGAAAAGCATTTTCAAAAATGTTCACCTTGAAGAATAATAAAAGCTCTTTAAAATTGAAAATCTATTCTTTTGGGAAGTACTTCTTGCCAGAATTGTACAATATTACTTAAATGCAGACTTATTTTCCTGGACAAAAAGGATAACACAAGGAAAGCAAGGAATAATGTATTTTCTGTCTGGAGGTTCTTCTTCCAAATCCAAACTTACTGTGGCAAAATATATTCTGTTGTATCCATATGCTTTACTGCAGAGCCAGATCTCATTTTGAGGATCCACCTCTTGTTTCACAAGGAATTTAATTTTCTCAAACTAATTAATGTAGAAATTGTCTGAATTTTTTATTCAATGAGTGGTACGATGCTGTGCCAGGGATGTTCAGCCCTTTCCCCTTCCTCTCTTCTGTTCCTTTTCCTTAAGTCAGAGATTGGCTGAAACATCTACTAATAGAAACAGCCAGCTTTAGGTGAAGACAGGGAAGAACTTGTTTGCATTTGCTGTTTAATTCATTTGTCTGGCACATTACCAACTGTGGGACTTCTGACCCTTGTTTTACAATTAAAAAAAAAAAAAAACAAAAACGTGACCAGCTGTTTCAGTGAGAAACATGGTGTCCAAAGAAGTTATGTCTCAGATACAAAAAACACTTTGATATTTCAATTGTGGTAGCATTTGTTACAGAGAGCAAATAAATTGTCTGTCATTTTGCTTTAAGTGGAATGGAGAATATTCAAGCATGACTGGGTACTTAGTAAGGTTTGCCTGACATCTTAAATGCATGTGGGACCATTTCTCCTAACTGGAAATGCTCCCATTCATATACTACTGTGCAGAAATTTACAAACCAGTTACATGCCTTTCTCCTTGTGCTTCAAAGTTCTTGGAAGATAAATACAGCACTCGAAATGGTGGTAGAACAAAGCTTTATCATCATCTAAATGGAGCGATGGCATGAAGCCTTGAGAACGTGACCCAGTGGATCAAAGCCACACTCTCAGAGTGCCTTAGAAAGGGCGTATGTGGTGCAAGGCTGGACTTCACAGCCTGATATAATAATTCTGCTTTAATGGAGATATATGAGGCTACAGCCTGTAGGTTTTAGTTGTTTTTTTCCATATGTATAAGATTTTTAATTTTCAGTTAGAGTTAATGCTCCTTTCAAGAAAACAGTTCTACCTTTTTTATTCAACTGGTTCATGGATTTCTGATGATGCTGAATACTGCTGTGCTTGGGAATCAAAGAAATGAGCCAGGTGAAGAGATTGTATTCATACACAGAGCTTCAGATTTTTTTTCTTGGTTCATTTCTTTCATCTGTCTTAAGGCCTTTTCTGTTGTAATTTCTTTCTCTTTCCTATTGCAAATAATTTCTAAGCTATTCCACAAATATGAAAGACTCTGCTTCCCTATCTGTTATAGATGCATGACTGCTGCAGAGCCCTTTCACATGAGTCTCGCTACAAACCCAAATTGACTCTTTATTTAAATCCTAATTGTATTTGTGGCCTAGAGCTGTCAGCCAGTCTTACTCTCCTATGCTAGACACTAAGCAAACACATAAGCTAATGATGGCTTCCACTCTTAAGAGCTTAAAATCTTTAAAAGACAAGACCTCCCAGATAGATAAGACAAATAAATGGGCCAGGTAACAAAACTCAAAAGCACATGTTCCTTCGCTGCTTTTCATCTTCAGTTTTGTGGATTTTCTTTTTTTTTTCACTGTAAGCAGGAGGGATGCTCAGGGCTGCCTGTCTCTGAATAAATTCATACCCAGAGATTTGACAATGAATTAGGATCTTTGTTAGTTTCTCAGCCCCTTTTCATGGGGAACTGACTGAACAATTTACAACTGAATTTACACTGAAATTTTGTACCTGTTTCTTGGAGGGTTGTGTTAATTTACTGACTTAGAGAGCTTAATATCTTCATTTGTTTTGTTGGAAACCTTAAAAATACTCTTTTACTTCTTCATTGATCTCTCTCAATCTCTATAATAAGTCAGATTTTTTTTTTCCTTAAGGCAACATGATTTCATTATCAAATATGATTTCTTCCTTCAAACTTATATTTAGAGATGTTTTTTCACATTATTCTTGGCTGAGTTACTCTTGTATTTGATAACTCTCGGGGAGANTTATTCTTGGCTGAGTTACTCTTCTATGCCATAGCTATAAAAAAATTTCAAGAAATTTATTGAAAAAGGTATTTTTGAGCTTTCACTTGCCTGTTTTTCAGGGCCCTTTTCCATAAATTTGTTAACCACATTCTAAAGGTTAAGGATTTCTAGATGATGGCAGAAAACATGTAAGTAACCTTCTGAATGCAGTAAGGTGGAGGGAAAAACAGCTCTTAATTGAATTTAATTTCAGAAAGGTATGCCTACTCTTATTAATCAGGCTGCAGAGAAGACTATTTCAATTTGCTATTCTAAAAGTGTTTCAATTATTTCTTTCTGTTAATCATCATCTTTGGGCTTACAGAATCTGACTTTTAGTTTTATACAACAGAAATGGCAGGTGACTAATTGTTACAATTGCATTCTAAAAGTTCATCATTAGGTCTTGAAGTATCCACTGTATTCCTCTTGAGGAAAGATAACATTACTTTTTGTCTGACTACAAGGAAATATTTATGCAAGGTTAATTAATTCCTTTGGTAAATGCTGATCATAGCGTGTATAGCTGATTTTCATTTTTATTAGTGATTTGTAATTTATCATCAATGAAATGCTGTTTTGTTTTGTTTTGTTTAATCTGAACTACCCAAAGGTCTGTTAACACTGGCATACAGCACGCTGGCTCCTTTCAGGGGAAGAAGCAGATTCAGTGCAGGGGATTTAGCTCTTGCATCTTGAGAGCTCTTTGGGTGGGGCATAAGAAGACAGGAAGGACTTAAATGGTAATAAACTGGCTCTTAGGTGGAAGTTGAGTCAGATATTTAGATTTGAGTGTGGAAGACTTTGTTAATGAGGACAGAGTGACCAGAAAATTCTTGACCTTTCATTTTCCACCAAACCATTGCCCAAACCCCAATTAAGAAGGACGGAATACAATTACACTGGACTTCTACTCTTAGGCCCATATTTGTTACTTCGTTTCGTTTGAAAATTCACCCCTATGAAGACTGTAAGAGTGCGTGCATCTTTTTCATAATATGCAACATTAAGGTTAATGGTTTTAAAGTTTTTGAATGGCTAGAGCCATTCACCTTAGCTAAATTCCATCACCAGTTGCTGTATATGCTGGACTAGTATCAAAGGTGGGATTTTTTCTCATGAACTATTAAAGAATTTCTGAGCAACATTTTGACTTTTTGGGGATCTTTTCTTACTGGCTTCCTGAAATGATCAAAACACATTAACACTAAAAGCAGAAATATGACTCATTCTTGATCACAAGATGAGCTGTCACAGAATGTATGTAAAGATCCAGCCTATGGAGACAGGCTGCCTGTTCATGGGAAATGAACTGGAGGGATCCTTGTAAGCTATGGGGCCATGGAATAGAGCAGGTAACTAATTTTGCAATATGTCTAAACTTAAACGGGCTCCATCAAACTAAGCTTAGCATCCCTGTGCAGAGAGCTTAGCCCATTTATCTGAACCGTGTGAAATAAAAAGTACTATATTTGTTTGTTCAACGCTCTGTTAACTCGGATTGTTAAACAGCAGCTCCTTTGAAAATGCTTCCTTATTTTGAAAAAGATGCTTTTACACATGGAGGCTGATGACAAAAGAACTGAAGTAATTTGTTTGACACAGTGGAGTTAGTGAATATCATTATAAAGTAATACTCCTACCAGTATCTGTTGGACTTTGTAAATCAATGTTCATTTTTACCAAATACTAGTCAACAAATACCAACCCCAGAAGAGGTGACCCTTTTAATTCCTTAGTATAGGCTATGGTTTGGTTTGATTTACGGAAGACCAGTAGTCTATTTATAAAAGATGTAT
Source organism: Chaetops frenatus (assembly GCA_013400775.1). NCBI lineage: Eukaryota > Metazoa > Chordata > Aves > Passeriformes > Picathartidae > Chaetops > Chaetops frenatus. The sequence goes on along the minus strand of VZTR01021994.1, from coordinate 48,979 downwards.
CTGCTAGATGCCCTTTATGAGAAACTTGGCTTTTGGGACACATTAATTCTAAGTGCAGATGCAACTTTCATGTTTTATAATATAGCCCTGACAGCTGTAATTTCAGATTAAAGATTTTTCATTCACATTCCCATCCTGATTGCACTGCATGGTCCTTGTATTACCTTATTGTCAATAGCAAGTGTTCATCCTATTGGGAGTCATTTAATAACCAGCTGCCATTTAAAGTGTAGACAGAACATTTGTCTCAGCCAGCTTAACTCAGGCGTAGTTTCTCTGCATGAGGAGCTGGGACTTCTTCAAGAAAAACAACAGCTGGACCTCACTATTGTTCCTTTGCTCTTCTGCTGGTGTGGCAAGTTAAAACAAATGTGGATACTCTTTGTAAATTTTCTGATTGCATTTGTGGCACTGGTTTGTTTATTTATTTATTTTTCAGGAATCAAGTGTCCTCTTTATGAAATACATTTGTCCTTTTTTTATGCCAGACAGATCTGCAGTGCTCATTTGGCGTTGGTTAAAGTTGTTTGCTGAAAGTTAAACAACAGCAAGATTATAGGTTTTGTGCCACTGCACAGAACTTCTGCCTTCCTACATCGTTATTTCAGCTATATCAAGCTACTCTGCTCTCAAGGTATTTTAAAGAACACTTTAAAACAACAATTTAAGGGCATCACTTTATTTTCAGATGTGATTTTCCAACCAAAGTCATTGGGAAATAAGTATAACTGGTATATATGAAAATGAATTCATGACTGGTAATGATTTTTTTTAGAACCTACCTTTTAAATTTCCTTAACTTGACAGCTGGGGATTATCATTTGTGGCAGTGATCTGTAACAAAAAAAAAGGGGGGGGANGATCTGTAACAAAAAAAAGCAGGGGAGGAAAGGCTTCAGAAAAAAATTTACTCTTTCATGGCTAATTAAGCTGGAATACAGATCAATCAGCAGAAATAGCTGATGATTTTATTATGTCTGTGCAAGCTTACTGTATCCTAATGTGTTTGATGTTCACTAAAATTACTATTCCCATCACCTTATAGGGTAATCATTTACCTTAAGCTTTACCTTTATCTGTAATATTGATCTGAGACTCTCAGGCAAGTAATGGAAGTTTGGGTTTATGTAAGTGTGCAAGTTATAAACACTAGAGTCATGAAAACTTGGAAAACCTGTCCTGATGAGTAAACCCTTTATTTTTCTTTTCAGATCAAGTTCTCTAGGTCCCCCAGGCTTGTAAACCTATGGGATAGATTAATTAAGTTAAAGGAAAGGTGGATGAAGAAAGAGGTGTAACCACTGAGAAGCTCTTTCAACCTAGTTCCTATAAACATTTTACCACATAACCTTTGTCCACTTATTGTACACTGTGTCTTACAAATACTTCTGTTGGTGTACTCAAATATATGGAAGTTTGAATGCATTAGAAATGTTACTTGGAGAAGTGTGCAGTAGCCAGGGGTTATACAGAGAAATATATACCACAGAGTTGAAATATTTTGAAAATTAGTTTGGAAATTTGAATGCTTTTGCTCAGTTATATTCAACACCTGAATGCTGTGGTCATGTAGCTGCTGACATGTAGTTTGTTGTTTGGTTAACTGTCATAACAGACTTCCCCTCATGCCCTCCCCTCGTTTCTGAGGTGATGAGTGAGGCTCATGTGGTGTGTTACAAACATGCCTGGCAGTGGATACAAAACTTTTAGGGATTTCAGAAGAAATTGATGCATGTCCTGTATAGAAACTTCATTGAGTCATGCTAGGAGGAATTTTGTTAATCTACTAGTAAGATAAATACAATATGTGATGGGCATATTGCACGAGATATTTCCTGGTTCTTTATTTTGAAAAATAACTACTAAAATGTACAGATTCCATTTCCATTGCCCTATCTAATAATTTCCCCTTCCCTTTTGCCAAGTACTTATCCACCCTAGAGATTGGTTAAATAGTCATCCTTCAACTACTGTTTTACAGCTCACCTCAGCCTCACAAGATAAGAAACTCAGTTCTCCCCCTGAGATCAAGCTCAAGTTAATTTCTGCCAGGCTACTATGACTTTCCATTCAATCCCGGGTTCCAAGGAAAAGAGCTACATTTGGACTACTGTCCAAGTCACGTGTTACTTGAGCAAAGAATGAGATCAGCTACTTGCAGTGTACGTCTTCTGACTGCAGATATGTATGAATAATAAATTATATTGTCTTTGTTAACAAAGGGTCAGAAGCAAATCCAGTCTCCAAACAGAGCAGTCACTAGGCTGTATGCAAAGGCTATGCAGAGGAGAAAGCACTCTTTCCCCCTAAATGTCTAGGAGAGGGGGACTCACTCTAGTGTGCCACTAAGGTGGGTAACAACATACAGGGTGGATTGCAGACTTGGATCTTCTCTCTAAACCTCTCCCAACATCTCATTCTTCCCTATAAAGGAATTCACCCAAGGAATCCTGTAGGATTCACCCAAGTACCTTCCACAGTCTGCCAGTCCCAGATGTAAAACTTGGTGATTCAAGTTCACTTAGTACATGTTAGAGCAAAGTGTTGAAGGGCTGGAGAACAATAACAAACAGCTGCATAAAGCTGGATAATGCTTATTTAATGACGGTTAGCACTCTCCCTTGATAATCCCATGAAAAATGCTATATATGTTGTTCCTCAACAGTTACTTGCTTTTGAAAATAATAGTCGTTCAAAGGCTCTTTAAAAAAAAAAGAAAAAAAAAAGAAAAAAAAACAACCCCAAAAAACCCTAAACAAACAAAAAAATCCCACCAAATTTATATTACTATTAATTTTAAATTATTGCATATTCATCAGTGTTGTTTTCTTTTAAAAAAAGAAGAAAGCAATACCCAAGACTCCCCTGCACAAAACCCCCAAACTTCCAAATATTCCTGAAACAGAAGCGGGGAGAGCCTCCTCAGCATTTCCTGTTCATCCCTCCGCTGGCAGTGCTCTAGTATTTACTGTAAACAAACGATACCGTCCTCTGGAGGTTAATGGGGCAGTTGATTGGTGTTTGCTCATCACAGCAGGATTTGGTGTGTGATATCTGGTGCTCCTGTGTATTGATGCGTGTGGGCTGCCGGTGGGAGGTACAGCCCGCTGGAGGACAGGGAGGGGGGCACGGGGGCTTGTTAGCTCTTTGTGGCTGGGTGGAATGGGAGACCTTGTTTATTTAGCATTCTTAGCAAGTCCTCCAGGACCCTTGCAAAGTCTACTAAAGTAGAATTCCCTCTATTCCCATGGATCTTTGTTGAAGTATCTAGCTGTTGAAAGACCAGACAAGATAGTTGCATGCTTACTTAAAATAACCTTCGTGCATCTGATCAAACATCTACTCTCATCTGAAACAGCTTAGGACCTCCACAGAGGCTAATTAAGCAGGTAGCAATTTAGAGTATGTCCCAAAGAGCTGTGTGTAATAGTTTGTTTATATTTTCTCACACAGTAATGCAAAGACAGAAAGAAGATTTGCCTGATATTAGGGGCTTCAATCAGGTTTAGGCTCCTAAGAACAAAAATTTTTAATAGAGGTGCTATTAAATTAATTTAATTACTATCACATCCATATAGCATTCAGAAAATTAGGAGCCCATTTACAGACTTATGTATCTACATACAAGAAGCAAAACAGATGATTTTACTAGTAAGAAATGGCAGAGAAAGGTGAGAAATATTAATTTCATCCAACTTTAAAATTCTTTCTCACTTTCAGTTTTTATAATTTGATAGTCTGTTATGCTACTGATAGAAAGACATAATGGGATATTTTTGATGGCTTTTTTAGAAAGCAGTATTTATGTTAAGAGGGAACTCAGTTGTAATGAGCTAAAGCAAGGTAGGTAGGGGCATATTAGTTTTACTGATAAGAATGTTTTAGAAAATGCTATTAATTATGGTGGTTTCTTGGTTATTTGTTTTCTCCCATCACAGAAATACTTTCAGTAGCTGGTGAATATATGGAGTAATCCTTCCCTCAAATTCTTTCATGTCTGTAATTTATATTATTATTACATATATTTTTATATATATATTTACACACACATATACTTGTTTGGTCTTCTCTACATTTATTGGTAATTTTCATGCTGCATGGCTGAAAATTCTGGTCTTATCAGTGCATAAGTAGAAGATGTGAAATTTTTCCTTTTTCACGATACCAAGCACTGTTGAGAAGCTACACCAGTGCAAAAATTTACTGCTTAAAGCTGGCCTGAGCTCAAAGCTCATATGCCACCATCCCATTTATCCTTACATGTGAGAATACATGCAAAGTGGAAGCACTTGAATGCCAACAGTCAGCATTGAATGTAATTGGGAATGTCAAGAAGAGCAGCCCTATAAATATCTTCTCTCTTTTGTGATGTGTCTGTACTGCTTTCTGTCTCATATAATAGTATGCATGAAGTAAACTAGATGGTTTTTAAAATAAAACAGTGTATCTTAAACATTGAACAGACATCTAGAAAGCAATATTAAACTGAGGGTCTGCAGGAGACAGAGAAAGTCTGTCAAGAGATTTGAAAGAGCACAAATCTCCTCATTTATGATCACTTCTGAGAGGGTAAACATGTTCAAGGACACTGAGGACCCATTAGAGAGAGTCACAGAAGGATAGTATGTTGCTGTGGAGATCATTATGAGGCATTTTCTAAAAATAAGACAGGCTCTTTTGTTGCTTGGATGCTTTAAAAATATTTTTAAAAATTACTTAATGGCATTTATTTCAATGTTAAGATAACATATAAACCCTATTAGCAATAATAATGAAACACCCTAACTAAGGATGCAGTGCTATATATGTCTTTTCTTGGCATTGTTCTCTCTGTAACTGCCTTTCAGCATGATGTTGCATGTTATTCTCCGAGGTTGGCTAGCCCTTAATCTGTTGCAGTGCCTCCAAAAAGGAAAGCCTCTATCCCTTCTTCCCTTTTTTCCCATTCTGATGGCCATGTAGCCCTCCCTCTCTCAGAGGAACTTGAGCTGATTCCACTCACTAAACTGGCAGAAAAGTAATCCCACCAAAAAGTGTCTGTGTGCTTTTGCAGGAGGATGTGGGCTGAACTGGCTCAGCAGAGACATGCTCCTGCTGGCACATGGAAAGGGTCAGGTCAAGCCTGGAGGAGGAACGGTAGTTGAAAATAAGGAGGGAATGAAGATCTTCCTCTTCTGGTGTCTACAAGGTATTATGCTGTCTCTAATGTGTCATTTCACTCTCAGTTAATCTGACATGTTTGTAGGGCTGCTCTGTGAACAGGATGATCAATGTAGGGGGCAAGCTGGGTTTGCTGTCAAAAGAGGCATTTGTGAAAATGCACTCTTGCACTAGGAGCTCTTGCGGCTCCTCAGTGTTCCAACTTTCTGTATTTGGTCACACTGGCTATCCAGTTTTTCTAGATTTAATGTGTATTTCTCCCTTTTCTCTTGAGAGACACATTGGGGAGGGAAATCTTGGACAGCTAGAAAGTGCTTGGAATTAAACAAAGGTTGTTTGACATGATATTTAAAACTGAAAATAGATTATATGATTTTCTTACAGGTTTTGTTTAAATTTCAAGCTAATACTGCTTTATGTCTTCCTTTGAAGGAAAAAGGATTGATAGATTGCAGCATAAAGTACCCAGTATCTTTACCTTATCTGAAGATAACCCATCCACAGGGCAGATCAAAAAAGATAACAAAATATTCAAATTTAATTATCAGTGTTTCTGCATGTAGGACTAAAATATAAACAGTAGGTAAGAGAGAATCTTTTTAGCATCTGATTAGTGTCCTCACCTGCCTCTGGATGATATCAGACCTGCTAAAGAGTTTGTGAGTACAATGTTTCACCCTCTAGAGGCCAGTTAACCAAAAGGGGATATGAGTCATTTGTGGCACTCCCCTCTCTTCCACTTGGGATAACCTCTCACGTATTTCATTTCATGTTAGAGCATGCTTTAGTGGTTGTTGTCCACAGGTGCATTAACTTTACATGTTTTCTGAGACTCCAGATAGTTGTTTCTACTTAAACAATGCAAGAACATTTACATTTTCAAACATAAAATACTGAGGGATTCTCTTTTTCATCAAAGAATGCGAAATTTGTTGACTTTAAAAAACATGTCATTGTGAGCAGGAATACTGAGAACATTTTTCATTCAAAAATTTTGGGAAATTTTCTTTAGAAGTTAAAGCTAAATTCCACTAATTCAGGAAAACTAGTTCTGGTTTGTTTTTTTTTTGCAGAGAGTGTTAGAGAAAATTGAAACAAAAAATAATCAATTATGATTACATGGAGTTTGAGGATTGTCCAGCCTCAGGTATTGCCCCTTCTTTCTCCATACCAATCCCTTCACATTAATGAGTGGATACTCCCTCCTTGGCTTTAGTGGCATACTCACAACTGCCTGGAGTGCTTTGCCAGGACGCTTTTTGGCCTAACTGCCCTGTCAGTTACAATTAAAAGAGTTAATATGACAGTCAAAGGTCATAAATTGCTTGTGGCTAGTGTTAGCTGCTTGTCTCGCACAATGGCAACCAGGAAATTGCCCTGTCAGTTACAATTAGAGGTGTTAATATGGTGGCTAAGGGTCAAAACGCTTCAGCAGGAGGAAGAAGTTGCAGAGGACATTTGGTTTACATTAAGTGATGGTTAGGGAAAACTTTCCTTAAACAGGATGGTCACTAAATCAGGATGTATTTCAATGTGAGTAAGAGCCCTGATTAAGGTTTCTATTGCATCACTCTCACAATATTAAGAGGTGGAAATATGCCATTTTGGGGGTTTTCTAAAGTTTACACTGGTGAAGAAAAAGCTAGTAGATCCCATACTCTCTGATGAAATATTCATAGAGATGCAGTTATGATACAGGGAAAACAATGATGAAAAATAGCACACTACTGTTTATTATTGAAGTTTATATGTACAAAATTATGTGCACTAGGTATTGAATTTCTTCTTTGCTGATGGGTTTTCCCATAAGATCTTTCCCTCATGTTGTCATTGACTTTGCAGTGAAGCTCACCTGGACTTCAGAAACAGCAGGTCAAGCACCATCTTTTCTTATGCTATGGTTTTCTCTCTATTTTATATCTATTTTTTCAGAAAGTGTTTTTCCTACCAATCCCACTCTGGCCAGCTCCACACTTACAAATGAAATAAAGCAACTCAATAAGTATATCCATTCTCTTAACATCTCTTAGATTTCAAAGCATAACAGGATTTTTAGGGGGTGGTGGTAGTCCCTCAAAATGGTTTTAAATGTTACAGGTAAGAACACTACTCTTGTTCTTGTATTTTCACCATAAGGTGATGATACTTGATTCCTGTGTATACAAAAGGTGAATTTTCTAGTGTAGCCACAAAACTGCTTGAGCAGCCAAGTGGTTAACTCATGCTCAGCTCTGGTTTTGCATATAGACCAGGATTGGTGTAAAGCTAGCTCTGATTTGCCCACACAGATGTGGCAGATATCCATGATCTTTAGGGACTGGAATCTCTTTAATTCCACAAATCGAGTAATTATAATACTAGGATATACATAGCTGCCTTCTAAGAGCTTGAAGTCTCTTTTCCTATTATTAAGAGAGCCACAATATTTGACCAAAAGCATTGTCAAAACAAATGGTGGAGATAAAGATCTATGGGAAATATTGATGATCTCTGATACACTGAGCTCAATAAAACACTGAATGAGAATAATAGATGAGAACCATTCGAGTTGTTGGATCAAAAATAATTTCAGTGCAAACAGCCAATGAATGAAGGCAGTGGGTATAAAACCTCACAATTTTGGGCCTGCTTGGTCAAGCTGACCATGCAGAAAAACTCTTGTGCCCTACCAATGAAGAACAAACCAAATAAGTAAGAGAAAAGAGCATGTATCAGACAAGCACTTTTTAAATTAAAGTTTAAATTTAAATTAAATTTAAATTAATATTACCCCTGGCCCTGGCTGGGTTTTGGTAACATGCATGTTATAAGAGAGAAAGCTGATATCCCAGATATTCCTGGCTGGCATAGAATAGTAGAGCCTGGTTTAACTTTAGCAGAACCTGACCCCACAGCATTTGCTCTTCTGTCCTCAAAACAGCAGAATACTACTTTGTCTCTGCTGCACCTTAGAGTACACAGGGTCTAACAGGGTAGAGGAGGCTGCAGTGTCAGCTGTAGAGGCAGCTTGCCCAACAACACAACTATCTGTCCTTGTGGTGCCATTTCTGTTGTAGGTGAGCACCTGCAGAGTGTTTATCCCCACAGCACCCATCCCTAAAGGGAAGGGTATTTCTTCTTATTGGACAGCTAGCTGAAGAGACTGAGGAAGTACTGCTTGAAAGGGGCCTGTGAAAGAACGGTGAATTGAGCTTGGCTCTCCACTCTCGGGACCCATTTTTAATATGTATCACACCTGTGCAAATTTCTGTGGTACTAAGTTGTTGAGATCAGTTCAGGTGGAAAATGACAATGCTGCATTGCTCCTACAAAATGAATTTGATGTGTTTGAAGTAAGGTTCAGAACTTTGTTCTAGTTAGCACTTTCAGGAGGGAAGGGTTTGGCTCGAGGTCTGGCACTGCCTGCACATATTGTCACAGTTTATGTCCTGTTATACTGGTTTTTACATTTCTGGTTAAAAAGAACAACAGTAACAACTTTTCTGTGTGAATTCACAAAAGTTTATGACAAAACTTGAGTCTGTAGTTAATTTTGATCTAAACAGGGAAAACTGTTCAAGCCATTGGAAACTGTTCAAACCAAATGGAAAAATTTTCAAGCCATTCTTCACTTTACAGAAATTAATATACCAAGACCAATGAGTACTGTGTTTTTATCCTTACTGTGTAAAATGCTTCTTAATTCAAAATATTTAAAAGTCTAATTTTCCAGGACTTTTATTTATGTTCTTTTATCCTGTGGATATTCTAGGAAGACATATTCAAAAATAGGTTGAGCATGGTATTTTTTTCTAAAGAAGTCTCACATATTTGATGTTTTTAAAAAGTTTTTTTT
>VZTR01021994.1:1370-14379 GCA_013400775.1 Chaetops frenatus | reverse complement strand
CTATTTCAAGAGTGGTAAATTGACCAGGGGTTTTCTAAGCTTGCTTCTCTGTGTTGTTGATGAGAAAGATGGTGGTAAAGGAAGATAAATGAGGTGGGGGTGGGGGGAAGAAACCACCTGGGGGTTGATTTTGATTTTTGTTTATTTTTCTTCTCTCGTTTTTTTTTATTCTGGTAATAAATTATTTCTATCTTTGAAGTTTAGGCCTGCTTTGCATTTCTCTTAATCCTTATTCTCATGAAACCACTACACTGCACTCTCGCCTGGTGTGAGCAGGCGAGCAGGTGAATGTGAAACCGCTACATTAAATGGTGTTTCCGCCCGGTTATGAACAAACCCATGACAGAGGGGTAAGGTATCAAAAGTGCAAGAGTCATTGTCTGTCATTAGGGTAAGTTGTCAGTAACATGCAGGTGAATATATGTAAATATTCATGGCTGCTATTCATATCTCATAAAAATAAGTATACGTGCACATCCAGAATATAATTACAAGTGAGAGTTTACACGAGCACAGAGAAAGTTGTTGCACCTGATATCTCTCTTATTGTTTTGCCCCAGCTACAGTTAAGTGCCCAGAATTGTGGTGTTGTGTCCTCTTGAGAGGCGACTCAAAATGTTCTTCTGTAGCTCCTGTTCTACTCTTGACATGATGAAGGAATCATAGAAACCATAAACCACTATGAAAGCCTAGTTTTACTATTTATTATTACTAAGCATGAGAAGAGAAAATCCCAGTGGTCTAATTGCTGTTGTGGAGCCCCAGGAAAGTCAAGTTATTAAACAAAATTGTCTGTGCCCCTTATTTGATCAACTTCTATAGTAATTCCTAAAATTAAGATGTAAATACTTTTCTTTGTTTGTGATTCAGCTTCCAGTGGCTGCTAAAGTATTCAATTGAGGCATAACGTTTTAAAGCCTTTTAAGAGCCAAATAAAATTATTACTTATAAATTATTAAAAGCCTCCCACAAAAGGAAAAATAGTTACCGAAAAGTCCTTCATAAATAATGTTCAAACTAAATTAAGTAGTAGTATAAGGAATGCATTAAAGTTTACGAATGAGATATTAGCAGTGTACTCCCTTAACCTCAAAGTTATGATAGCTGGAGCACTTGCTCGTCCTCTGAAACCTTGCAACTCCAAGTCCTGACTCACTCTGGGAAAGAAACATGTGGTGCTACTGGAGATTGGAAAAAGAACTCGAGGTCAGGGGTCGACACAGTAAGGGAGTTTGCTCTTTAAGAGGTTATCTGTGGATCTGCAAAGCCAAAGTGCAATTGGGTTCTGTGATGTGATTTTAGTGAGTAATTGTATATGATCGTAGGTAGTTTCAAAGACAAGGTTGGAGGATTTTTCTAGCCTGCTTGTGATAACAATTTTGAGGAGTCTGTGTAGCTTGAGATGGACAATGCAGTTTCTTCAGAAATTTTCATCTGAAGTGTTACAGCTGGTAACTGATTCATTTTAATTATAAATTTAGCAGACTGGTAAGATGGTTGGGTTTGGGTTTTTTTTTTTTTTTTTCTCTTTCTCATCCCTGTGATACCTGTCACATAAAACAGCAGCTTTGTAGTCTTGTACATTTTTTGCCACTGGTAAAAACTCATGTTTGCTGGTACTGCATCAGCCAAATTTTTGCATGTTTATTAAGACGGTGTGAGTTATTGTAATTGATCTGCCTGGATATTGCTTTTTCTTTGGTCTATGAGTTTGCCAGCAGGTTATCAAGTTACTGGATCTTGATTATTCAAAACTACATGAAACAAATATTTCCTATTGTTTTAGTTGTTTAGGGTTTCCTTGATTAAGCTGTCACTGCTGTCAGTTATGTTCTTATAAGCCTGCTCGGATCTATTTCATGTTAAGAAAAAGCTCAGATAAATCCAGGAAAGCTTAATGTTTATCCAATGTGAAAATAATTACTCAAAAGTGTTATTCTTAATCCAGATAATTAGAGTGAGGAAGGAGAGATCAGTGTCATTGTGAATTATGCCCTGGCAATTGACTCTTGGTCCTTGTAAGCTTCAGGTGAAGATGTGAATGGATAAAGGTTAGATTAACCATAATCCAAAGTAGCTGCAACCTAAATCTGTTATGATACATGGATGATCACTTAAAAAGAGCTGGATTGTGGGATTGTTTCTGGTTGGATAAGATGCCGCTCGACTGGGACTAGTCTTAAAACATGCTTAGCACCATGTCACTGCAGCTGTAAGCACTTGAGCATGGTTTCAGGCTGCGGCAGACTGCAGGACTCTCCCCCCTGCACACTGTAATACTACACTGCCTTACAATATCTGTACATTAACATGCTTTACCCCCTGTTTCATGGAAAATAGATGGTAACTTATGCAGAGTGATTTGACCAATGATCATTTCTCTGTGCTCTTAGACATATTTTCTTTGTGTTCCCCATTTGAAACATTCTGCGCATCTACATGTAGTATAGTATACAGTGGTACTAGTACACAGTTATAAAAATTGACCAATAAAAAATATAAAAGAGACAAAAATCTTCACTCTATTTTAGTTTATAACATTATTTTGTAAGGTTACTAATTATTAGAAAAGAAAAACATAACAATATAGTTTATGCAAGAATAAAGTTTGCAGTTGTTTCTCTCTTTGAAGTTGCACAGTTTTCGGAAATCCATTATAAATGAACAAGACTAAATCAAAACAAATTCACTTCAAATGCAGGAAAAGTAGCTTTAAAAAGGGGACATGCATGTATTCGCACATACTGCAAGCAGAAAGTGTTTGATGCTTCAGACTTCCCTGTTTATCTACATAATGCTGACAGCTCAGATGATAGTATGTATGGTAACTCTCCATAAATATATAGACTCTTGAATGTCAGTGCATGCATTTATTCTGAACTGATACATTTATGCAGANGTGGTTACTTATTGGGAATAACACTGCTGAAAGAGGAAGAGAAGAGGGTGAAAGACAGGCCATATATTGAAAAGCAGTACAGGAAATAGTTGATCTCAGGAGATAATTTAATTGCATGGTCCAGTCTTTCTCATTGTTTCAGTACAAATGGAAAGAAAACTAAGGAGATTTTTTTCTTATTATTCAAGTTTTGTAATCAATTGCATGCATTTATTCTGAGCTGATACATATATGCAGGTCTCCTTCATCCCTGCTGGAAAACTGGAAGCAGCATCCCTTGATGCATGGCTAAGGTGAGGAAATAGTTAAAAAAGTAATTAATGGAATGCAAAAGCTAATAAGAGGAAAGTACTTTAATACACACTTGAGCTAGAATCTTCTCTGTGAATAATTAAAATTATTTAAAGTTCATTTCTGGATTTTTAATAAATTATGTCTCAATAAGACTTGTTCCTGGTTTTAAACATTTCCACACTTAAATCACTACCTTATTTTTGTAGTTATTTTTATAATTGTATTACTTTTTCTTAAAGGGAGGTTTAGGTAATGTTTATGTTTGTCTATATTTAAAAGTAAATTCTGCAAGAGGCATAACATTCCTAAGTTTTATTCCCAACCTAAAAATTATCTATTTAGAACATCACATGAAAGTGTTATTTCTAGTGCTACATTATATGTTATGGATTTGTGTCTATATAACTATTGTATTTTCCTGCATCCTAAATTCCCTGCCTTTAAAAAAAAATGTTTCATGGAAGTGTATGTCACTAATAAAAATTTTCAGACTTACATCAGAATAGATTTTAGGGCAGGGATTTAAGTTTTCAAGCTTTAGAATGCAAGTCAATCTTTAATTAAAAGTAGAGGAGGAAGAAACTTCCCCACTTGATAGCTCATTACAAGGGTATATAGCACAGTTTCCTCCCACCTTTCAGCAAAGGGTTTTAGTGATTGATACTAAAGGGACCACTGGTCTCATGTAACATGGTCATTCTTAACCTAGAGAAAGAGGAGTGTAAAAGAAATTCCCATAGTATAAAGGGCCATAAGAGCTAAATGTAGAACTGCTAACGCAAATTCTGACTCTGAAAATATTAACATGGAAATACTGGTTAATAAGGCTAAAATGTCTCTTCGGGATTGAATCTGCAGAGAAGGCAACATCTGGACATAGGTGAGGAGTGCAGTTTTCCTTAGTGGAAAAGATGATTTAGGATGAAAATGAAATGATAAAACTTAGAGTTGAGCACTCTTGGCCCCTTCTGCATTTTGCAAGTAGACTGGTAGACAGTTGACTGTCTAAGTCATGGAAATGTCACTGACATATAAGGAAAATTAACAACAAAAAGCAAAATAATAACACTAGTAAAAACCTTGAAAGTTTTCAAAAATTAAAAAAATTAGTGAAACAAAACCAGAAATTCTACCTCATTTACTCTGTTGAAAGTAAAAGAAAGTCCTGTGAGAGTATTTGTAGTGTCAAAGACCACAGTCAACTGTGTACCAGTATCTGTAACTTTGGGTTCTTTAAGTAGCTTGAAATTGCTTAAGCATTAGGGATCATAGAAACGAATAGTAATGAACACAAAGGAGATAATATAACTAGAACTATCAAAAGAGAAGTAATGAAATAATTTAAACATCAGGTTGAAAATAGTCATGGAAGATAGAAGGTTTTGCTCTGAGGAAGCTGAAGTAGCTTTTAAAAATGTGACATTTATCACTTTTAAGCAGCTTCAGTGTTGAACGATGACCAAACTCTGTCAGTTTTTTTGAGTAGTGATGATCCCAGGAAGCTCAGGGAATAGGAAAAGAGTTTCTGATGAATCAGGCTAACTTTTGCTACGGGCTGAACAGATTGTTCCCCTGTTCAGCCTCTCTGAGGTCTGGAAGCCATACGTCAGTGGAAAAAGCCTTGGCTGATTTCTCTAATTTCCCAGGATTAGTGGGGTTTTAAGGTAAAATTATGATCTCCTGTAACTTCCATTAGTGTACCAGAAAATGTAGTTCTAGAATAAAACAATTATTTTAAAATTTTATCTACTTACTTGCATGTTCAACAAGCATCAACCAGCTTCATTAATGTTTCAGAACTTTACGAAGTATTATAAAATAATACAGAAAGAAATTTTAGAGTATCACTTGTTCTGAGAGAGCATAGTAATTTACTGACCATGGACAATTAAGAAAGAAGTAGGTACCTAAGGACAGCCATGAAACCAGTGCAGATTAGTCACAGCTAATCTATTCTTGTAACCCAACAGAGCTTTTCAGCTTCAGAGAAAGAGGAATTTTACTTGTGTTTAAGACTAGTTCAAAGCAAATTGAACATTCAGAGAATTGTCATTAAACATAATTCAAGTTTCTTAACTTGCAAGAAATTGAAGCATTTTTTAACAAAAATTGTGGTGACACATAAAATGTATTTATTTCTAGAAAATATAACTGGTTTTGTCATTGTTTTCTAATATTTTGTTCTTCCATCCCACTAGACAAAAATAAACTGATTTTCTTGGTATTCTGTCAGAAAATATGAATGACTGTTTTATGTCATTAGCCTGTTTCTGACAGTGGCCAGTAAGTTAATGAAAGAAAATGGCCAGTAGAGAATCTTTTCCATCTTCTAATGATCTCAGCTTTAGAGATTTCTTTTCATAGGCTTTACCACATTATTGTATTTAATGCCCTTGATAGTTGTCTGTTCATTACAATTGCCCAGTTGCATTTGATTCTATTTACACTTGTTGCATGATATAGCAACGACTTAGGTAAAACAACAAATGCAATTACTGATTATATATATTAAAAAAAAGACTTCCTGGTAAAGTGCTTATTTTAATGAACTGCCTAATAATTTAATTTGATATTTCCTACTTCTCCTGTTGTGTGAGAGTGGAAATTTTTACTTCAGAACATAAAGAGGGAAAAAAATCCTCTTGTACCATGTTTTTACAGTGCTGAACGGTCTCAAGTCTAATTAATTTACCTGCTAAGAGAATGGCACTTGTATCTTTGTTCATTCTTTGTTATCTTCAGTACACATAATTGTATTTTTTGAAGCTTTGCTATATTTTTATGAACAGCATCCAGTCTTCAAAAAGCAGCTGCTACACCAATAACTTATACTGCCTTCTATTCTTTACAGAAAAAAAATTAAATATTTTACTTGTATTTTTTTATTTTCCTACACACTGAGCTGGTGCTTGCTGTCCAGTGTCCACAGTAGCCTTCCTTAAACTTGACATTATTTCGATTGCCTTTCCCATGGTTTATTTCATATTCATTGAAAATTATTTTTTCTTTCCCAATCTTGTAATCATGAAATATATCTGCAACCAAATGATTAATTTTTGTGGTGTCAAAATTCTTTTTGAAAGTCATTTATGAGGCCATTAAACTGCACAGAATCCTATGGGCATCCACAGACAATTGTCCTCCATTTTGAAATACTCTGAATATTTTAAATTTTCTTAGTCTTTTATCCTATTTCAAAATATTTTATTTCAATTACAAAGCCCTTTATCTTATTCTGTAGATTAACTTAAAAATTACTGTCACCCCCCCCTTTTTTTTTATTAAATTAATGTATTTACAGCCAGTTTACCTTGCCCAGAGATCAGTTTGTAATTCTGCTCTAACTGAGCATAGACACATTTGATTAAAAGGTTGGACAAGCTGTATGCAGCTTTGCTTTACAGTCAGTGCTCATCTTACTTAGATAAACTTTTACATCTGCTCAAGATCTTTGGGAAGATAATGGTTAGCTTCTAAGTTAGAGGATCAGACTTTACATTGGGTTTGAGTTGTAAACAGCATGTCAGTTTGGTTGCCATTGTGTTTGGCTGCTGCTTCAGTAAGAATAATAAAATATGTGGGAATCTGATTCTTGAAAATTGGAAATCCTTGTCTCAGTAAGGATGCTGAATAGCCCTTAGTTCTCCCTGAAGCTCTGTATCATAAATATCTCCTTTATATGCAATTCAGTAGTCTATGTTAAGAAATTAAAAGTAATATCAAATTATTTATTTAACTGTGTCTTTTGATTACTGTTTCTTCACTCCTGTGTTACTTGGAATCAGCCCTGCAAGATTGTTCAGTAAATTCTCATTACTGGGGTGGGTTTTTAGAAAAGTGTCTATCAATATTCCATTACTCCAGCATGTTTTTCTTTTTGCAAATATTGGAAATATTTCCCTCATTGTCTTAATGAAATCTGAATATCCCTAGTTTAAACAAGAGGGATAACAACATAAACACCTACTAGTGTACACATGGATATATTTGTGTAAGTTTCTAAAAGTACTGTTACTTAACATAAAACCTTTTCTCCTGTAAATGGCAAAATGACTGAAACTACATTTAATAGACACAAACATATATATACAATAGAAATTTCGTGAAAGGAGATACAACAAGCCATGTTCTGTGGTTTTTTCTGTTTTGTTGTTCCTTATTAGTACTGATGAATTGTGGCTTCTGCCTTCACAGTCCCTTCACATTGACAGTTTTGCTGTTAAGCACGAGATGACCATGAATGCTTGAGTCAAGAAGGCTTCCCTCTTGTTAAAAAACAGAAATAAAAGGAAATTATTTTGTAAAACTTGCAAGTATAAAACTGCTAAGTGAATAAATGTTTCTTGTTCTAAAAGAAAATAATTGAGGCATTTTGTAGTGAAATTAATAGTTATGGCATTTGAAAAAACCAATTTGTGTTCCCTAAATTTGCATGGGTTTCCTCTCAAATGGAAAATCTCCCATGTATGATGTGTTTCAAGGCATTATTTGTGTTTGGGTTTTTTCTTTGACTTCTCAATTCCATGTGGCTGCAGACTTGCAAGCCAAATGGGACACTTCCAGTCATTTTTATAATATGAAACTAATAATTTTATGTTCTATTGTATGTGAAATGTTTGAACTAAATGTCTGGTGTTTGAAGTAATAAATCCTATGATCTCTGCCGTGACCCTGTCAGGTGATTAATGTACATTTTGGACTAGTAAAGTCAAGTAAGAAATTTTCTTTGGTTGGGACACCTGTCCCAGAACATGTACCCTACAGCATAGTATTTCTGGAGCTCATCCTATTCATTGTCATGCCCATAAAGAAAGCTTTTTGCAAATTCCAGAGGTCTCATGTATGGCAAGAATAATCTGATATATAATGCAGAGGGAGAGTAGAAAGAAAATCTGTTTCTGGTTTTGCATGCTCTTCAAATGCAAGTCTTTCAAATACTGCAAGATACAAGGCTGTGTTCATTTTGGTGTTTCTCATGTGCCTGGTGGTGTCTGGATGCTGTTTTCTCCAATGAAGATGAAGTTCCTCCATTGAGAACAAACTTTCTTGTAAGTTTTCTCAGGCTTTCTAGTTCTGGTCAAAGTACTATTACTGCAAAATTGTTTATGCATTCCTGGTTCCCATTCTAATAATAAAAAACATGCTCCCAAAAAAAACCCCAAAACAAAAAAACCCAAACAAACAAAAAAAACCATTTTAAATCAAATTTATCTGTTTGCTTCAAATGAGAGCATTCAGACTAGCTTTAGTTTGGAACTTCAAGTGCTATTTCAGGTGATTTCTAGCAGCATCTGGAATAATTTACATATAATAAATTTATTAGGAGTCTCATTTTCAAATAACCTCTTGGGTATGTTTTTCTTCCCCAGCCTGAAGACAAAAGGTTTTCGAACAATAGAGATTACTCTTCTTTGAAACAGGTCTGAGATGTGGCACTGTACACATACTCCACTCTTTCCTTTTACAAATTTCCTCTTATTTCAAAGATCTAAAATAGCAACAATGCATTTCTTTCTAGGACTCTCTTTCACTCTTATTTTCTTTCTTCTTTCCCTTTTTTATTTTTTTCTTTTTTTCCTTCCTTTTTATTTCCTTTTTTTTTTTTTTAATTGACACTGGACCTCAGTTTGTCACAGGGCTCAGTATTGCATAGACTTCATAATCTGTAAATCCTTCTAGGCTCTTTTATTGTGCAGTTACCTTTGTGTGAGAAATGGGACTGAAAATAGTAGATGGTGGCCTGAAATCCTGTTCCTAGATCGCTGTGAAAAATAGTGTCAGTCCACGGATTTGAAGTTTATATCATGAGTTAAGGGCCTCAAAGGTAGTAGTACATGCCTAATTTTTTGTCTGGAAACCTGAGGGTTTCACTGCATGTAAATATATAATGTGAATATATAAATCATGGTAGAATTAGGTGCTAGAAAGCACGGTTCTTGCTTCAGATTCAAGGGTTCTAAAACAGCTTGTCCTGTAGAAGTGAACTTCTGCATTGCCAGCTTCACTGGTAACATAAAGCAGTGAAACATAATATAGGGGAGATTTGCTTTGTTGATATACTCACAGGGGCCAAGTATAAACTCTTCCTCTTATTCTGTGCCCAGTTTACTACCCAAATCAGAAATTGTCTAGGTACAGAAAGGCAAAAAGGCATTTCTAGTCCATGATTTGATACAGGCTGGAACACACCTTGTGTGCCTGAAATAAAGTTGGTATTGTATCAATTAATGTCACTCATTCTGATATGGGACTGCTTCCAAAGACAAAGAAACATTTATCTGAGAAAATCTAGGTAAATGAGTTCCAGTAGGCATGCAGTGAACAGAATTTGATTTTGTGGTACTTAAATTTACATTCTGAACCTTTAGGGGTCCAGAACCAGAAAGGGGGAGGATCATGACCATGGTTCATAGTGAGGATTCCTGTTTAACTGAACATAGCAGAAATACAGAGGAGTGTAGCAAAACCAAAGTACAGTATATAATAATTTTCTTCCACAAAACAAGGCATGGTTTAAGTGTGAATTTGTTAAAACAGAAATAAACAAACCTAGATGTTCCTTTGTCTGCTTCTTTGAATGTTGATGCATCATTATCTTATACAAGAAGCCATTGAGTCATCATCATGTGCCGTGACTATAATGCACTGCATATGTAGATGTTTGCATCTGAATAATGAGCCTAAGTTCTTCCAAAATTGATCAAAATCAAATTACACTCTTAGAGTGCATTTCTTTTAAGACTGATATCTAAAATTTGTCAGATGAACTATCCTGGATATCTACCTATTTCTTTAAATTGAATATAAAGAGATGACCAGCTCAGATCTGAAGGTCTTTATTTTTAGCACCTAAGGGAGGGGCAATGAATCCTGCCCATTGTGACTGATAGGACCATTCTTAGGAAGGTTCAGGGAGAGAAAACTACAGCTGCAGTGTCTCTTAACTACCTACTGTGTTTATCTGCCCACTCACAAATTACTCAGAAGGTAGATGAACTGTGAGACATTGTTAGTTTTTTCTGTTTTGACTTTAGGGAAAAGAGAGCAGCTAGAGAAATAATGAAAAAGCTCTGTTTGCAGAGTTGCCCACAGCTGTAAAATAATATATCTGCCTCTAGCTGGTGTAACTTATGGCTGTTGGGGTTTACTTTATCTTTACTTACTTTATTTTTGGGAGTACAATTTGCTAAGCAGAACCTGTATGAATATTCTGGTATTTGGCAAGACCTTCTTTTCATGTCACACTATCTCATCCTTTGCCTTTCTCTTACGTCCCCCCCCATCTCTTGCTTTCTTTGCTAATGTATAAAACACCTGCACACCTCCTGACTAACTTTTTCTTAGAGGACACTCCAGTGTTTGGTTAAGTCACGGGAGACGTGGGGATTTGCGCAGTCCTCTCGCTTACGCGCTGTGGAAGTGATGACAGAATAGTCCCGACAGTCACTAGAGAAACTGACACATCACACCCAATTATGTGGCCTCCCTGGCCCCTCACGCCATTCTTCCCTGAAATATAAGCTTTCTGTCTCACACTCTATTTTTTTTTTTTTTTAAGTAATTTGTTATGTGCAAGAAAAGGGAAAATTTTGTGTGTGGGGGGGAAGGAGTTAGTCTATCATTCTAAAGAAAGCTATTATAGAGTAAATCTTCAGGGACATTCAATATATCAGCTTAAACATAACTTAAACACTTGGAAATATTATTTTTAGAATTCACACAGGAAAAAATACCAAATTTAAACTTGATGATAATAGAAGAGCTAAGCCTTGTCGTTTACTGTGACACTGCCCATCAACTGTTGTGAACTAGTGGGAGTTATTTGTCAGTAACAATAAAGTACAAATACATACACTAATCTATATCTGCTGGGGATCCCCCACAGTGTTCAGCCAGCTGTAGAAAAAGCAGATTATTTTTTCATATTAGTACCACATATGGCATAAAATGCAGTCATGATTTTCTTTCCTCATCCTTAGAACAATCTCTCCCTTCAAAGTGAGATTTCATGAGTGTCACAGCTTCCTTCTCCTTGTACAACCGTAGTTGCTATAACAGAAGAACAAAACTGGCTTTCAGACATTTAATTGTATTTGTAAGAAGAGTAATAATTAGAAACAAAAATACATATTGCAGTGATAATTAGGTGCATTTGAGCTAAAATTAGATTCCAGATTATAGACAAGGAGCAGTGATAGCATTTTATAATATTGTCTAAGAAGGAACTCTTTCCTCTGAACTTGCATGGAAAATTTTATATTACAAAATCTACTGCAAATGGTGGCTTTTCCCAGTGGCTGGTGCTTAAAGTGCACAGATGACTGTGGTTTGGGTTTTCCATATTCCTTGTTGTTTTCTCATCTTTAAGTTTTGACAGCTGTCCTATGATGGCAGAAATACAACACTCATGTGATTATTTGGTGATAATTGTAATACAAATTATACACATAACTTTGCAGAATAAGAACTTCAGAAGTTGTCAAGCAACAAAGACTTTGCTGTTGCTCTTTCCAGATTGAGAGAAGAAACATTCAAAACATACAGGATCATGAAAGAGGAAAAAAACTAAGTCCAAGAATATGGAAAATGAGTGGTTAAAATCACCACATGAGAAAATAAAGTCATCTGAAATGAGTACAAACTCTTCATGAGAAGAAAAGGATGTATTTCCCTGCTTTCTAAACTTCTGTAGCAGAACCATTTCTAAAGGAGAGATTGGTACAAGAGTTAAACAGTGTGCACATTTTTTTACTTTCTGCTTTGCAGCTACAGAAGTTAAAAAGGCTGCAAACTTGGTGAACCAGCCTGCCAGGAGATCTTGTGAGATGTCCCTCATCCCCTCTGCCTAGGCTTGCCAAGGTCTGGGGACAGTGTCCACCATCTTCTCCTGGCTCCTGCAGCACAACAAGGGAACCTCCTGCTGTCTCAGCACCCCTGTGGCCTGAGGAGCCAATAGGCAATCCCAAACTCTTCCTTTTTTTCCTTTTCAACTTCTGTGGATCTGCGACAGGGAGAAGCAGATTCATGCCACTTTAGTGAGCAGTGTAAAATTAGGTAAAGCACCAACATTTTCTTGGCTTCTGCTCTTTGACAGTGCCATAAACCTTTGCATCCAAGTCCAGCGACTGCCATGAGCATTTGTTACTCCTCTCTCCACCTTTGACTGTCTTTCCCCATATTTGAAACTTTGACATGTTTAAGCACCTGACGAGCAGCTTTACAGTCCCCTTAGCACTCAGGCAGGGAAGGTGGCACTGTACGATGGAAGAGGTGCTGTGTGTTTATTGCTATCTGCTTGAGCAGGTATGTTCATCTATCTGAAATGCCACAGGCTGTGAGAGACGGTTCGAGATTCATCTGTCTCACGGCCATCGCCCAGGACAGAGACTGAGACCCTGGCCCTGGCCTGACTGAGGTGGGATGCCTGTGATAGAGAGATCCTGGCTCTGGCCTGAGCATTGCCTGCAGGCACGCCCTGGGATGTCTGCCAAGCATTACAGGCGTGGGTCTGCAGAGTGAGCATTGCTTGCCCGTTGCTGGAGCCTGCCAAGCATTATGGGCGCGGGTCTGCAGAACGAACTGTACCTGTCCGTACCCGTTCGAACTTGTTGCAACAGAGTTTCCCGCTTATCTGCCCTACAATAGTTACCGGCTTTCCCCACCTTTTTGGCCAGGAGCCCCTCGTCTCTGAAAGGACTATAAAGAGACCCCCTAGAATTAACCAACTTCGTGATCACCCCACGGAAGAAGACAAATCTATTGGCAAGAGGACCACGAGGATCTCGTCGACGAGTCTATTGGCAAGAAGGCCACGAG
>VZTR01021992.1:10110-22518 GCA_013400775.1 Chaetops frenatus | reverse complement strand
TCATGGAAGCTAAGTAAAAGGTGTTGCAACTGTAAATTAAAACTAATTTTCACTGGATGTCCATGATATCATGGTCTTTTCTATAACTTTAAGAGGCCCTCATCCTGGGTTAACACTGATTGTGAAAGGTTCTCCAAATTCATAGAATAAGGACTCTCCTGCAAGAGTTGCTCTACAAAAGTTGGAAGTAGTTTACAATATTTTCTCATGTAAACCAGGAGAAATTAAGAATAAGTTTCAGAGTCTTAAGTAAAGCAGCTCTAAAAATATTTTACATCCCACTTATTATAAAACTCTTTAAAATATTAGTAGGTTAGAACTCTATGTTCTAACTTGCTATGGTAAACCATACCTAGGCACCTACTAGCTGCCTTTTTTTACTGTGGCTTGAGGTTCATCAAATTGCCAAAATTATGGATATCCTGAAAATCTCCTTTGTGTACTTGGAGTTTCAGCCCTTTCTGATTTTCAGTAAAAGAAGAGATGGTAGTTCTACATCAGTTTAATTTTTTTGCTGCTTTTCAATGATCTCCTTGTAGTTAAATTAAGATTTTATTTTTGCAGAAGCGATGTTGAAATCAGGAATACAACCCCAGTTAACTTGTTTCTTATGGAAACATGTAATCTGCATGAATTATACATCACATTCATGGTACTCTGTGAGACAGTTTTCCACTAAGCACAGAGAAAACTCAGGGTGAACTTGTTAAGATTTCATCATTGTAAATATTCACAGAATCCCAGAATACACTGAGTGGGAAGGGACCCACAGGGATCATCAAGTCCAACTCCCAGCCCTGCACAGGACCATTCCAAAGAGTCACACCATATGTCTGACAGAACTGCCCAAAAACTGCTTGAACTGTCAGGCTTGGTGCTGTGACCACTGCCCTGGGGAGCCTTTTCCAGTGCCTAGCCACCCTCTGGGTGAATAAGCTTTACCTGATATTCAACCTAAACCTCCCCTGGCACAACTTCAGGCCTTTCCCTTAGGTCCTGTCACTGGTAACCCCAGAAAAGAGATCAGTCTCTGCCCCTCCTCTTCCCCTCACAAGGAAGCTGTAGACTGCAATGTCTTCTCTCAGTATCCTCTTCTCCAGGCTGAACAGACCAAGTGGCCTCAGCTGTGCTTTAAGAAACTCTAGTGCCGCATACAGGGTAAGTACATTACTTGTTTACAACTAAACAACTTAGAAAAGAGCCTCCTCTCTAGTGCTTATGCCAACCACCAGTGTGGCTGTGACTATGGGATTAAAGCATCCCAGCCTCTGAAATAAGATAAATGCATTCAAACTTTCAGGAATGATCCCTGACCTGCACTAAACCCCCAAAATTGCCTGTGATTTGTCTGGGAGGGTGACATCTGGCACTGCCCAAAAGCATGCTGGATTTCTATCCTTACACCTGAACAAATGTTCAGCCATTTGTTTACCTGGCCAGCCGTGCTCCAGCCCCATCCTCGCTTAGGGCACTGCTCTAGACATAGCTGCGGGTATTTGCTCAAATAAATAAAGCTGCATGGTGAAAGGGAGAAATATACCATGTGAAAGGAATTCTGGCTTAGGACAGCTTGCTGTGCAAGCATGAATCACAACTTTATGGACTTAGGCACAGTGCACTCCTGCTTGCTTTTAGAAGTTAGATGATATTCCACCTGAAAGAGCTGATGTAAGAAAATACATTTTCCTTGTTTAATTTCAGTTAAATCATCAATTGATATGCACTTTTATATTATAGCAATAAGGAAATTTTTATAATAATTGTAAACCTTGTGATATTATTTTCTGAAACTTGAAGTGTTACCATTATAAAACAAGGATAGCACAGTTAAATATTAAATACAGTATAATAAGATGATTACTTCATACTTCCATACCTACCTGATAATCAACAAATAAAAAGGGATTTTGTACGTAATATTTATGACTGAGATGATAACTTTTGGCATGAGAAATCAAGTACAAAGTTTTAGATTATTTGAACCTTTACATATGATCTCTGAATAAAACACTGTTAAGAATACAGTCCTCAAATCCCAGAAGTTATTGTATCCTGGCACAAGACATTGTTTTGAGTGACATGTGAATGAAATTACAGTATAAAATTATGCTCTTCTCATAATCCATAGATTTTTAAAATAGCATAAAAATTATGATGCTAAGTTTATATCCTCAAAACACCCTGCATACTACAAGATCCCATGTAAGTTAGAGCTTTAACCATAATATATTGATAAGGTTTTATAAAGTTATAACTTGAGAAAAAGATTCAGAAAAAATCTAGATCAAATATTTGTTAAAATTAATTTCTTATGTATTGTAAATTTATTTTTCTTTAAGTTTTCCTTTTGTTGGTTAATATAAAGCAGAAAATGCACTTGAACTTTTGCACTTGAACTTTTGCCCATGGGAAGTAAATTGACTGCACAAAATTTTGCTTTACTAAATTTTTTTCAGGTCATTGGTTTTCACAGGCTATCAAGTGATGTTCAAATTGCTACAGATACTTTAAGGACAAAGGTGGGTATCTTTGTAGTAATGGAATTTGCTGAGTTATCTCTCCTTTTTTTGCAATAATACAATCTAATTGTAATTATATCTTTAATCTGCAAGAAAATAGTCAAACAAATAGACAAACTAAAACCCCACACAACATGACCATCCTGTAATATGAGAAGTGAATAATATGGCCTTGTCCTCCTGAGACCTAAAGATACAGGAAAAGCTGGATTGTGTTTTCTTTGTGATATAGTTCCTGCATCTGATTTAACATGTCTGGGAATTCAAATGGTTGTAACTCATGGAGTTGATAACTCTTTATTATGATTTAAATTACAGTGTAAAATAATTTTTTTCTGAAATTTTGGACAGTTTATTTTCTTTTTAAATACATAGACAAAAATTTTGTTTCTTTTCTGGTTAAAATTCTAGTTTTATTCTGTCTAAACATCAAAAACATTTTAAAATTCTAGTTTACACATAACATTTCCAATAAAACTGTGTAAATAATAATTTTTTGTCTTTGTAGGCAATTACAAAAAATTCCAAAATGCCATTAAATTAAACATATTGCTTAGCTTCAGATTTGAGCTCTGTTTATTTAACCTGATTAAAGATAGAATTCAAAACGAAAAATTAGGGTTTTGACTTGCTATATTTCCTTCCACATAAATAATCAAGCAACATGGATTAATAAAGGATCTGTTTTGACAACAGAGAGCACATATTTTTTCCCCATTATACACATAGCTCTAATAGCATTAAAAAAAACCTGTGGCACAGTAATAACTTGAAATGTGAAACCAATTAGAATTTTATTTCAATATTCCAGTGAATTAATTTCATTTTATATTATGATCTTTAGACCAGCAGAACCAATACTACATGCAACATTCACAGTCATGCAGTTAAGCTTGTCTTTTTTGAGTTTTACTAGTTGTCAAATCCAGCTGGAAAGGGTGATGATAACCTCACTGATAATAGTGGTACTTTGAAGTACTCTAATTTGCAAGATATATCCAGATGTTTGCAGGCAGTGATTGAAAAATTTAACAAACTCAAACAAATAACCCAAAAAAAAAAAAACCTTAAAACTTCCCAAATACTGAGTTCCTTCCTGAACTCTTCACCTGAATGGAATGTACATTTATAAAATATACAATTCAATAAAGCATAGTACAGCATAAATATTGGAATTGAGTACTATTCTGATCCCACCTGTAAGTTCGGCAACTCTTAAGTGTTTTAACTGAGAAGATAAACCCCAGCAGAACACTGGGATTTAAAAAATCCTGGATATCAGCGAAGAGTATAAACATAGATTCCCTTCTTGGATTCTTTACAAGCTGACTGTCAATGCCTGCAATAGACACTCCAAGTTATTCAGGTTAGTAAGAGTCAATAGGTGTTCTTTAGAAAACATATATCTATTGTAGTCTGTCTCAGTTAGTGTCATCAAAATGTTGATCAACCCTAAGGATTTTCTGATATTTTAAGCATCTCTGAGTGAACACATAAACATTGTGTTATATGAACATATAAAAATAAATATTGGACTGTGTTTTCTGACAGGAACGTTTTGGTCCAGAGTTAAAATGCATCATATTTTTTGAAGCACATATGCACAGATGCGTAAGTTTCCTCTTAATGTGCATTTCTTTTTCTCCTGTGAAGCTTATTTTCATCTTACACTGTTGTTGTAGTTCTCATGTTGAGTGTAATGGTTTTCATTAGCCATCCTCACATGACACCAATTTAATGCAGTGGGTTGAGCACTCTGGCTGAACACCAGTGCACCCACTAAACTTACTTGTTTTCTCTGCTGTGAGATAGGGATTAGGAGAAATGCAAAGCAGGCTCAAAAAGTTAAAAGGTATAAAGACAGTTTTATTAACAGAACTAAAAGGAAAATAATAAAAATGAGAATAAACCTTCAGACACTTCCCCTCACCTCATCTCTCTCTCACTAGCAATGTAAAGAAACAAAAACCTGAGACTTTCAGTCAATTTACGACCTCAAAAATAGTCTTTCTTCAGTTCAGTTAGGGAGAGGAGTCACTCCTGCCATGCCATGGAGACTTTCCCATGAGAACACAGTCCTCTCGTGGTTTTATATCACAGCGAATCAGCCACCCAGAAAGGAAATCTGTGTGCAGCGTGAAAACCGTTCTCTCGAAATATAGTTCTTCCTGCAATTGCTTTTGAGGGTCTAATGAGGGGCTCTGTTTAATGGGGTATAATTTTAAGGACAAGCTGTTCTGGTAGAAAAGCAAAGGGTCTTCTCATCTCTTTCTCTGAATGCAAGGTTTCTTCTATCCCTGGAGCAAGGGTTCTCTTCTCTCTCATCTCTGTGGCATGGTTCCCTATCTCTCTCTCATCTCTGCTCGAGTTTCTCATTAGACCACAGGTACTTCAACATCTGCTTGCTTCATCATGGGTGCCTTTGCTCAGGCTGCAGTTAGAACGCTGCACCCCAGTTGCATTCATGAGTTACAAGGAGTAGTCTGGTATATCATAGTCCACCACCATGGCCTTACAGAAGAATTTCAGCTTAAAGCATCTCCTCTTTCTCCTCCCTCAATGACCTCAGGGTCTCCATGTCGGTTTCTTTATGTGTCCTCACCCTTCTCTCTTACTCAAGAGAGGATTAATGTCTGTAAGTGAAATGCAAGTGTCATCTGTGCACTGAGAGTTGTGATCTCTGCTGGGCCCTGTTGTTGGTCACATGATCTCTGCTGGCAGCGGCCAAAGCTGCTGCAAACTTTTCCCAGGGAGAGGGGAAGCATCCAGAGAGATCTCAGCAGCCAAGCCAGGATTCAGCTGCAGCAGGATCTCAGCCTTGCCTGGGCCCAGCCGAGTGGGCCCTGCCTGGCCCAGCCTGGCCCAGCCCCACGGAGCTGGCAGGGCCTGACCTAGAAGGCCTGGCCTGGGCCCGGCCTGGCCACACGGGCCCCCTGTTACCTGTTCAGAAGCCAGAAGTAAGAGAGATTCCTGGCCTTCTCCTCTCTTAAATGTGAACCACACAGGTGTATTCAGCTTCTTAAGTGGCTTAACAGAGTGTCCATCTTAGAACTAGCCAGCTAATTGGTTCTCTTATATCTCAAGGAAGCTGTTAAGTTCCTTTCAGGGAAAAAAAAAACAAAACATTTTTCAACCCATGACATTGAGCTATGCTGGCAATAGGTTAGGCCAGCTTGGTCTAGACAAACATTAACAACACAGCCAATTGCCAGACTAACTGTTAAAAGCATTTTCAGCCAACACATTCCTTACTCCTGCTGATTTTTCTCCTAGGGGCTAAGGAAAATTGGCTTAGTGGATGGTTCTTTTTACAGGCATGAAAAACTGTACTATTATCTCATATTCAGAAAGGGCTCATACTTTGTGCATAGTGGAATACTGATATACAAAAAATTTATAAGGCTCATTAAAGTAAATCTTTATTTGTTGTCCTATATATAACGCAGATGTAAAAGAACACAGAGCATTTAATAACATGCACCAAGATTCCTTTCTTAGACTGATGTTCAAATGCGGAATTTGTTTGCATTTGTGCACCTGTATGTTAGTTATTATTGGGAATTTTGTTAGATTTTTCCAAGCTTGTAAAAATGGTTATGTAGCAGCCTAGGCATGAGCACATATGAGATACTTACAAGGCTTCTTGCAAGTTTATGTAGTTTAAAAAAATTTCATTGCTCCAACACATGACAACTAAATACCCTTATCTTACCACTGTTATTTTTATAATGAACAAGATTTTTTTTTCTCTTGCATGACAGTTTTACTTTGAAGTCTCTTGTGTTATTAAAGTGCACACGCACTCACCTACATACTCAGGTAAGTGTTCATTTGTTGAACTATCTTCTGTTGTGGTTTCCACCAGCTAAAAAAGATTAAGGAGAAGTCACTGATCATGATGGCTTCTTGGTTTTAGTTTGGTAGTATATTCTGATTCAATTTTTTAAGACTTGTTTGATGCTTGATAGACCTGGGGCATTCTAGTCTCCCTCATAACTTGTGAAAAAATTTTGAAGAAATAAAGCCTTGCCGTATTCGTGTATCTGTGGCTCTCATATCAGCCTCACTGAAAGTTTCTTGAGATGTTTGCTTTACCCTTTTCTAGCCAAAACCAGGCTTTGAAGCATGTTTTGCTTCAGTTACTTTTCAGTGAAAGGAAATTAAATGTGAAAGGAGATTTAATGCAGGCACTAACATAGGAATTCCCTCCCCTGCCTCCCCAAAGGAATCTCTCTTATGAGCAAAACTAATTTCCATTCCCATTTCTAGTGTTTTTGTTCAAAAGAACTGTCACTATGTTGTTATTCTTTAGAATTCTCATGGTCCCTGGAGCTTTCTTTGTCAATCAATCCATGTTTTAAACAATCCTGTTGATGCTCTGTGACTTTTACTTATCAAAATATCTGTAAGTACCTCCTATCTGCCTTATGTTTTAAGATATTTGGAGACTTGCCTGTTAATATTTGTGGACTCTAAGCAATTTTGGAAAGAGACAATGTTACTGTTTTCTGTGTGCAGTGTCTCATGGAGAGGGCTGGAATTTCTGCCTTATATAATTTAAATAAAAATTTGGGCATGAATAAGGAATGCTGCACTGAATATTATTTCCATAATATAAATTATACAAATATTTAGACATACACATATATATAATGTACTTGCTTACAGATGTTTTAGGGTAATTGCTTTGAATAGAGGCCACTATTTCAAGGTTGTCTCTGAATACCATAGAAGTATTGAAGAAAAAACAAACCACATATTAGCATTAAATGGGACTTTACTGTATAGATAAAAACATCTCTCTGTGTGTGTATGTGTGTGAGTGTGTGGTAGGTTTCTTTTTCTCTTTTATCTGTGGGGTTTTTGTTGTTTGGTTGGTTTGTTGATTGTTTTTTTGTTGCTTTTCTTGGATTTTCTGGGTTCTTTGTTTTCTCAACCTGACAGTCACATTTTATCTTTTTGGTAAATGCATTTTATTTTTCAGAAAATTGACAAGAAACCCATCTCTAGTAGTTAATGGTTGTTATTACAGATGACAGATTTTCTTCTAAATATCCTCAAGGGTGATCTTTGCTGTCTTTGTCTACCCTGTGCACATCTTCTAAATTTGGACATAGTTGATAGACATTTCCGGTATCTTGACTAGGATGAGATTTTTGCCCACTTAGATAAAAATTAATCTTGTTTCTGAAAATATAGTGAAAAGGTTCTTTTTGTGCTTGAGCTGTGGGGGTGGGGGAAAAGCAAACCATTACTATTTAGGCTTATTAATTATTTTTGGAGAAGGAGATGAAAAAGTGGGTGAAAAATCTCTTGAGTTAAAGTCAAAGAAAGTGTCTAAGGACTCATTTTGCTCCTCAGATAAAGAGATGTTCTTTACTTTTTACATTTTTTCTGTAGTGAATACTTTTTCAATACAATTGGGAATTGTACAACTGTGGAGAAAACTCTTATGGAATTTTAGCAGAAACCCAGATTTATACAATATGCTACCCTTTTAATATTATCCTATATCCATTTTAAAAACTGTAAGGGTGTTGATAATATAATTTCTGCTTGTGAGGTTGTTTAAAATACAAACCCCCTGGCTTTTCAGCCACACTTTGAAGAAAGTGTTTTTATTATGCTAGAAAAATTTCTTGTAAATTGCAAAACAAAATTTGAACTGTAGAATATGGAGAAAAACCTAAAGATGCAGGTAATCTTGAGAAACCAACTTGAATTCATGTTCATAAAGGGAGCTGCCTAGAGAATACTTCTATGACTAACATCTAGATACAGATGCCAGAAGGATCATTTTAGACCAGTATTTTAGCTGTAAAAAGAGACCTCAAATCCTGCCCCTGAAAGAGCTCCTCACCAAGGATAGTTTATTTCAGGTACTNAAAATACATGGGGAAAACAAGATTTTAGGACATTTTGGGGTTCTTTAAACAAAACCAAGGGCATAATTGCAAACTTTTTCAACCAGCATAAAGCTAGGATGGTTATGGGAGATCAGCTGGGCTGTATTGAGAAATCCTGCAAAACAGAAAAGTACTAAAAATTTGAGCTGTAGAGATGACTATTATAAAATTAACTTTGTTAAGTCATGTAATAGATGATGATGAAAATATATTTTAAAAATCCCATGACTTGGTAATATTGAAATGGCTTCTTTACAAATATTTCTGGAAAAGGCAGACATGTCGATTTGTTGACAAGCAGGAATGAAAAGCTAGTGCTGAGGAAAACAGCATGTTTAATGTCTTTTAAATTCAGTCTTCACAAAATAAATCAGTTTTGATTAGCTGACTAGCAGTATAAAGGACATAGTGGCAAAACAGGAAAAAAGCAGTTTAGAGAGTGCTTACATAAGTTAGATATTTTCAAATAAGTTCTGACTGGGGAGATTCACAATGGAGTTCCCAGAAAATACTTCCATTTTCTTTTAAAAACTATGGAGGATAGGAAACAGATCTAGAAGACTAGAACAAAAGAAGATTTGTGCTTATACTAGAGGGAACTACATAAGGAATGCAGGCAGTTGTTATCATTCAATGAAATAATTTTCAACCAGTTTCAAGATGTCGAGAAGGAAATAATAACCAGTTTCGCTTCTTTTCAGAAATACATATGGTCAAAATATTTGTTGTTATAATTTTCAATTTAAACTAAAGAGTATCCATCTTTATAAAACTTTTTTACTTGTGAAGTAAGAGATGTCTCAGAAAGAGACTAAGAAAATCAAATGATTTCAAATGGGAGAAGAAAACTAGAAAATCTTATCTTAGGCTGTTGCCAGTTGTCAAACAAAAGGATGTACTTGGTAGAATCCAGAGGTTTTTTCTAGGTCTGGTACTATTTGATGTTTTAATTAACAACTATGATAAAGGCATAGGAAGTATTCTTTTTAATTTTCAGACAATCCCACATGGGATGGACTTCCTCCATGTTGGATATTGAAATTAAAACATAAAATGATCTAGAAAATTTAGAGACAAGTTTGAAAAAGTAGGCCCCAATCTAAGAAGCTGAAATGAAAAATTCTGTATTTAGGTGCAAAAAATCAGCTACATAAAACCAAGATAAGAAATGGCTGGTCAGGTGCAATTCTGCAGACTCAGATGTGATTAAAATCAATAAAAAGAACACTGATCAAAATTGTCACAAAGTTATAAGAAAGATGAATACCAAGGTAGGAAGTAAAAATGGGCTTGTAATGTGTGAAACCCTCCTGTTCTGTTAGGTATTGGTATAACCTGAACAGATATTCTTCACTGAGTTTTGGGCACCATATTCTGAGGATTCAATACACTGGCAGATTTCAGAAACGAGGACAAACTTAACAGACAATTAGAAAACATTACCCATACAGAAATACTGACTAGAAAACATTATTCAGGCAGAAATACTGAAGGAAATAAAGACATCTTATCTTGTCTGGATCAGATACGGTCAGAGAATTTAAAAAGGAAGTCCATTAATTCTTCCCAATATCTAGGGGAAAAAGAAGCAATTTGTTTAGATTTTGGAAAAAATTACATTTTTTACTATCAACATTAAGTTTGAAAGAAAAAGAAAAGTATAGTCACATGCATATAAAATGTAGATAAGACACTTTTTCTACTTTTGTATTATTGATTTCTATTGTCAATTGCCATAAGACTGTTTTTACATAATTTAAGTGTCAAATAATCTTTTACTTTATTATCGTGAAGGCATAAATCTTATTTTCAAGTAACCACTTGGAAAAATAATTAGATACCACAAATGCTCATCTGAGGTTGCGCATGAGTAAGAATCTCTGACAAACTTTAGGAAATGCTGATGAATTCCAGAGCAGAACACTTGCCATTTTATATTAGTCACTGTCATACAATATTAAGTGCTTCTAATACAGGAATATTTTCTACATGTAAAAACACATGTAAAAGTTCAAAACTACCATTACATTGAAAATATATCTTAAAAACCAAGCTAGTTTTTCTTCTATTAGAATGCTAAAGCATTCAATTACTCAACAATTTTTATGCCTATTTTACAAACTATCCTTACAATAGGCTAAATGTTACAAAAGTAAATAGGTAATTGCTATTTTTGCCTACTTCAGAACATAGCCCCAAACTAAGTGTGCTATTCTATTTTCCATTAGGCTTCTATATTTGGGACAGTCCAAAGTCATAGCACTAACTCGTGAATAATGACACCTGGTTATGACATCTGACTTATTTTGGGATGATTGTGTAGTCACTGTAATGTTCATCCATTCTGGCAAAACAGGGCAGTAAATTTTTCTCACTCCCAGAAAACAAAATATTTTCCAAAGTGATATTCAATATAACCAATGTAATAAGATTTGACAGTGTAAAAAATCCCACCAAAAAAAGAAAAAAAGTAGTAGTAAATGTTATGAATTATATTAGATATTGCCCTAACTAGGACAAAGCATCTGGTTCCTTTCATCATTCTAACTCGTGGTGCACAAATATGAACCCATGGGTACCCACTGGGAATGGTGTAAAACCTAAGACGTCAGTATAAGTTCTGAGGAGTGTGTCCAGACGCATTACGGCAATGATCAAACAAATGAACATTATTCACACCTGCACTGGGGTAGATGACAAAATTTTGGTAGCAGGTGCTCCAGGCAACAAGCTTTTTCATCCTATTTTGTTCCTGTGTTCCGCTGAGGATGGGATGCGAGAAAGACTGGGTAAGCATCTGCTTATTGGCAAAGGTGCCACCACACCAGCATTTCAACCCTGTAAAATTTCCTTCATGCCTAATGGATCACGACAATGAAGAGTTTTACAGTCTTAAACCAATCAATTTTTCCTGGTTTTCTATAAGAGTTAAAATCTTTTTTGGCTGCAGTTGTGATACATAATTTATTTCCACAATGTTTTCTTCATTTCTTTAATAAATGATCCCTCTTTAAAATGAAAATAAAAATGGCAAAGAGTTTATCTATTCCTATGACAATTGAAAGGCTATGCTATAATAAGAGCAGAACTGGGGATAAAATGTGTGCAGTTCCAAGACAAGAACAGGACTGAAAATAGGAAATGGATATGAAATGTATCCTTTCTTCTTTTTCTCATGATGCTATCTTAATACTAATTTCTTATGCCATTCATCAAAAAACAAAGCAGAAAACAAACAACTTTGTTACTTGTGATGGTTGTATTCAATCTACTAGAACAATGTTTTCTGAATCTTTTCAAACTTTTTATTTGATACCTATTGATGTTACTGGGGGTGGGCATGGTGATCAAAAATTAAGAACAAGAAGTCTAATTAAGAAAAAGTTGAAATATCTACAAGGAAAATACCAAATCCTCTGTCATGTTATCACCAATCTCACTACATTTAGCTGGTGAAGTGTGAAATTCTGTAATGATCATTTTAAAGTCTACCTTTCAACCGCTGCCTGAAGAGAGACTGTTTTCAAGGGAACTGATTCTCATTGAGGGTAAATGATTGAATTTTTTGATGGACTGAAATACAAGGTAGGAGTTAACCATCTCTAAACTCCAGGGATGTTTTATAGTACAGCTGGAATATCAAAAAATCTTGTTCTCAAATAAACCTTAATTACATAAGAATTAATGGAAATTATTTCAGTATTTGTTTTTTGTTACTCAATTTTAGTGAATCTGAAATGATATTTCTTCTTTTCCTATCAAAGAATGCCTTCTCACAGTAAAACTACATGTATTGGGTCTAGCTGAGATGAAATTAATTTTCCATAGCAGTCCCCATATCACTGTGCTTTATACAGGTAGCTAGAAAGGTTTTGTTAACACACCAGTGTTTTGTCTACTGCTGAGCAGTGCTGGCACAGGTCTCTGACATTGCCCCTCACCAGCAGTCTGGGAGTGCGAAAAATCTAGGGAAGGGACACAAC
>VZTR01021988.1:263566-282421 GCA_013400775.1 Chaetops frenatus | reverse complement strand
CAGCAGGCTGGGACGGCACGGTGTCTCGGTAGGCAGGGGGTGCAGAGGCTGTAGCGCCGTGAAACCCAGAGCAGCTCCGGAGCAGCGGCAGGGACGGGGCAGCGGCAGCCCTGCCTCCAGCAGAGCAGGGAGAGGCAAACTCAGGGATCCCGGGCACCCACACAGATGATGACAGGTCCTGGTTCCGGACAGAGACTCCTTCCACAGCAGAAGAAAAACAGCTCTCCCGGCGAGGTCCAGCAGCAACAGCAGCCCCTCCAACCTTTCTCCCCGGCGGCTCAGAGCAAGAGTCCCGTCCCCTCCTCCAGCCAAACCTTTTGCCCGCCCCAAACTCCAAGGTACCCCCACCCTGCTGGGAGAAAAAACCTCTCCCAGCTTCACAATACCTGTTTCCCTCAGTTCAATCACTTCTTTTGTTCCCCTTAAGTACCCGGCCATTATGGTCCCTTAGCAACTGATGGGGGGAAAAAATTCCACAGGTGAAGAGAAACAAAAAAGGAGGAACACCCAAACCCCAACACCATGAAAATGAAGGATTGATACATCTGATTCATTTCTGTATATTGAAAAGTTGTGCAGAAGTCCATAGAGATCTAGGGATTAAATCATTGACACATAGAGAGTTTTGGGTTGGAAAGAACCTTCAAAGTTCATCTACCATAACCCCCTGCTAGAGCCAGGGAGGGTCACTCCTTCCACCAGCTTGGTGACATCCACAAACCTCCTGGGGGTGGGCTCAAACAGTCTATGTTGCTGTTAAAGATATTAAATAGTACCAGCCCCAGTACAGACCCTTGAGGAACACCACTTGTTACTAGATTATGTACTGCTCAGAGCTGAAAAACACACAGCCCTGGAAAACTGTTTTCTCCAGGAATTTCCAACCTAAGTGGAAGAAAATTAAAGAATTTCCTTCATAAAGATGGGGTAAATGAGAAAATAATAATTTCAGCGTACAAAAAATCCAAGGTTTGAATTTAGCTCTACATGATTTGCAATGATTACTTAGCAAGTCTGGATAAAACTGCTGGACACTTCATCTTCTGAATGCAAATACAATGGGGGACAGATTACTGTCCTGAGAATTTACCCTCAGAAATAAAGGGAGCAGAACACACAAAAGATATTGGAACCGGGAGATAATATTTTTCTGACATGAATGAATTTCTAAAGATTCTGGAAAATGCTTCCATCCAAAACTGGAATGAAAGCCTCAAATACAGAGCATTTGCAATCAAAAAATCCAGTTATTTTTCCATGGATGGAATTATTTTGACAACTTTACATATTTTATTTTGATTAATACGGTCTACACTTTGTATAGTAATTCAACTAACATTTCAAAATGACATGTTCTAAAAACAAAATAAAAGTCTTAATTTAAAACATGTAAATATCCTTTTTTTGGCCACAATAATAATCAATGGAAAAAAATTTAACTTCCATTATTTCATAATACATCACAGAGGAAAAAACCACCAAAATCAAAAACATAAACCAGAATCTGCACATTTAGCAAAGAATTTCTGCATATCTTTAAAGCACCAATTATTATGTCTTCTCTAAAAAGATGTATCTAATGAAATTTAGCTATCTCCAAAAGCAATAGAACTTCTGAAAAAACTGCTATAGATTTTTCATAATAGTGTGTAGAGATGGAAAGATGTAAAGAAAAATTCATATAGAAGACAAAATTAGTAATCTTTTTATAAATTTACAAGACAATTTCTAAATATTGACTTTTTAAATATGATGGTTATATCAAAAATTATTGTCAATATAAAGATGAAAAATTTGAAGATATGATATTAGAACTATAGATAACAAGTACCATATACTTAATATGACAGCAATGTTTTTTTATTAGAACAGAATAGAAACAGAGATTTATATTCTGCACATTATTTAGAGGCATGGGACTATCTGAGGACAAATTAATTTTGTAACACATGCTGCATATTGCACTAGTATTCATACTTTAAGATACAATTCTCTCTGCCTGATACTAGGAAAGATATGTAAAAAGAACAATGAACTGTATGAAATAGCTTGTCACAGAATATTATATTTATCAAACTGTCAGAAGTAAGTACACTTAGGAATGAATAGGTCCAAAACATATATTATTTAACTGAGAGCTATTTAATTGTTTATATTATATTTCATAAATACTTTAGAGGAAATTGTTACACTTAAGTAGTTCTGCCACTTATTATATAAGTTTTACTAAAGTTCAAGGGAATCTTCTCTCTTTAAGAATTATCAAATTGGTCCTATTCGGACCCCTGTAGGATATCATAAAATAGTGCCTGAACTGAAGGCAGTGGGGCACATTTCTTTACAGAGGCAAAAAAAAAGAAAAGGAGGCAAAGCATTAGAAAATCCTCATACATGTAAATGAAAATACAATGTATCTTGTTTGTTTCTACCAGTGTTATTCACATAAATATCTATATACCTGTTTCTGATTTCAACAGGCTGTCTTGCAGAAGGATGCATTTCTCAATACAAACATCTATTATGTACCAGTGGATGGCAGCTACTGAGACATCACACAGGCCATGATGTGTGTTATATGTGTATCACAAGAAACTCCCCAAAAATGGTTGCCCTTGCAGCTTTTGCAATCTCATTCACTTATTTGAATTGAGTGTATTGTAAGTATCAAACATTCTCCATGCATTTTCCACTGCTGGAAGCAATGGAAGATAAAGTTTTTAAATCACAGCACAATTATATATGTTTTTGTTTTTATAAAAAGGAAAGGGAAAAAATAAGCAACAAATACTGCAAGGACAAACCAAGGCATTGTGGTGGGTAATTTAGCAATAAGGAAACAAATAATGTAAAAGTCACATCTATTAGTTTCAGAATAATCTGCAAAGGCAAGAAGTGGAACTTCTCATAGATGAGCCAATTAAAAAAAGATAGGAGGAAACATCTGAAAATCTGTTCTAGTTGGTAGCCACACAGCAGTGGGGAAAGGATTAGCTGTCTTCCAGGTTATTTCCCCATCTTAATTGGCCATAATATAATTTACACTAAAGAACAAAGTTTTCTACAAGCACAGGATATTGATACCAGATCACTAGTTGGATGTGTCACATTTCCAAATAAAATATTTCTATGCAACAGTAATATAAAAAAATAATATTTATATCCATTTCCTCAGAAAATATTCATCCAAGGAGAATATTCTGTGACCCATAGAATGTGTGTTTTTCTGCATGTGCACAAGTTTGCTTATATGCATATACAAAATGTTGTTTCACACAAAGCTCTCACTTTTTAAGCAAGGTTACTCAGCATCTGAAACTATTCTAATAAAGGTTCCAAAAATTATAGCTATAATGAGAATCTATATTTTCAAAAGCAACCTTGGCTTTTTCTTTTTCCTTTTGCAACTTACTTCTTTTTTTTCCCTTTTGAAGCTAGTCTCAGTGATACCCATACAAAAAATAAAGCTCTACTCTAAAATTTTTTAAAGAGCTTATTTGTACCTACACATTCCTGTGCATGTCTAGCCTGGTGCTGCTATTAATGCCATTTGACAGTAACTATTTTTTCTGTGGTTATCAGTTCTTTTTTCTATGTCTATCGTCGTTACCTGAATAGCTTAAAAATACTAAACAACTATTGGAAACATTTACTTCTTCTTCCCTATATAATTTAACATTTTGGCAATTCATAGGTCAGATGGTCAGTGGAATTTGTACTGCTTTCTTTCTCGCTCTATTTAGAAGGGTTATAAGGATCAGAAGACAGGTCTTTTAGAAGGATTTATTTTCAGTGTGTATCCGTTGGTGATTTACTGATAAGGATTTGCATGTGCTGCTCTAGTAAAGCAGCAATATGGATGCTGTCTGTGCTGAAAAGTGGAAGCTGTGGTGTTTGCATAGATGGCTTGAAGTTGTCAAGGCAGCTGTGGGTTCCACTGAGTCAGCTGCCCCTGTTCTTGCATTTGTACCAAAAATATAAGCACAAGTACCTTAACACAAATTACATGTCTTGAAATGCCATTCTCTGCTTCAAGTAAGGTGTACTAAAGACATCTAAGGAATCCTCTCATGTTAAATATTTACCCCTCTCTTACATTCTTTTGTCAGAGAGCTTTAAATGAAAAAGTACAGCAAGTCTACAGAATATTACTATAAGCAGCCAGAAGTTCTATTACACAAGATTTGTAGGAAATTTGAATTCATTTTTGCTTAATCACCTTCACTTGTCTTTCAAGACAATCCACTTGGACTTTTAGTCACAGAACTCAGAACACTAAATTTCACATCAAGCTATAAACTCTACGCAGACACACCCAATTTTTCTTGACCAATGAGCCTTTTTTTGGGGAAAAAATGGAGTAGAAAGATATGTGTTTAGAGAATAGTGTAGCAAATCATGCAATGCATGGGCTCAACACAGGAAATTATTCAATTTCAAAACGTGCTCTTTTGTCTCCAAGCAAAAGACCATAGCAGCCAAAGAAGATGGAATGACCACTGTACAAAAGGTACACTGTAAATTGCTCTAGGACATTTCACTTGTTTATACCTGTATAGAATCTTGTCTTTGATGCACCCTATTGCTGCTTCTGAATTATTGATACAGTCTGCTGTTCTAAATTACAGAAGAAATTATCCAGTGCTAGGAACAACAAGATATGAAGCCTACTACTTAAATCCAAAATATGTATGATCTATAAAACAATTTTAAGCTAAAATTAAAAACATGAATCCAAACCTACTAGTAATGTTTGCAGCCCTTTCTTTTATGACTGCAGTGAGCTGTAAATGGTATTCCACTTATAGTGTTATTTTCAGCTCAGATGGTACAGATCCTTGTATTTAGACTAGAGATTCCAGGTTCAGTCTCCACAGAATCTGGCCTCTCCTCACACATTAATCTTGTGTAATAAGTGACAGTAGCCTTCAAAATGTATTAACACAGGTGGACCTTTGGAGCTTATTTTCAGCCCTGTGGAATAAGTGTGCTTCAGGCTGTTTGTACAGGTCCAGTAGCAGGGTTAGAGCTTGGGAGTGATAAGGTTACCTAAACCGTAGCATAACTGAAGAAAGTCCAGCCATCCAAGAAAATCAAGGTTGATTCCTACATGTCACATTTAAAATCTAAATATGTGTATTGCCTGAGGAATGCATTTGAGACAGCCAAGCCTGGTAGGAAAGAATGTTTTCAGAGCACTGTTTCAACAGGAGTATTTCTACTGGGAATAAATAAACTGCTGAACATGCCTCATTTTTTAATGCCCCACAGATGTAAACTGTATTTGATTCTATTGTCTATAATTTAATTTAATGCTTGGAATGTTTCAGCAATATACAGTAACTGATATGCCCTTTGATTGAGAAACAGCTAGACCAAAAAGTTTATATTATTTTCCTGCTCTATAGAACCTTATTATAAAGAAAAAGTTCATTTTAGCACGCATTTCTATTATCCAATCTTTATTAGAAATGACATACAGAACTGAGATCATGACAATGCCTGCTTTATGTCTTATTAATTGGAAAGCTCTTCTGTTCTAGTTGAATGGGATGTTTCTTTGTGCTGTTAATTGTGAAAAAATATCTCAAAATAGTGGTTCAACAGAAAGATTGGCTGACTAGCACTATCATCTGCACTGTGAAATTCTTTTTGTTAAATATTTTCTTCCAATTGTTTTTTTACATATCTTTATCCCCATTCCTGTTAAATACCTCTAATTTAGCATACAGATTAGTATTCCATACAAGAAAGATTTAAAAGAGTGAAGAAATATTCAAAATTACTTTTCACTTTGAAGCGTTTCTAGTCAGAGAATTAACAAATACTTCTACTAATGCATGGCACTATATTGTACCTCTGGGTATAATAGAGTTTTAATTTTTTACTCCATATAATTTCAAAAA
The DNA here is from genome assembly GCA_013400775.1 of Chaetops frenatus. Classification (NCBI taxonomy): domain Eukaryota; kingdom Metazoa; phylum Chordata; class Aves; order Passeriformes; family Picathartidae; genus Chaetops; species Chaetops frenatus. The sequence goes on along the minus strand of VZTR01021988.1, from coordinate 276,518 downwards.
TTTTCTAATACATATAGATTAGAAAAATAGTTTATATTGACATGTCATTACTTCAGTTTCTTTTCAAATTATAATATTTCTGTTGTTTCACAGCTTTTCTTCAGACACTAGGCAGATACACGGTATCTACATTTTAACTTCTAGAGGGGGCAAGTGGAATAGTTATAATTCAAAAGTTCTTAAAAACAAAAATTGCATTTAAACATATTGTTAACTGGTTATATATATCTTTTCTTTTCATAACCATAGACTAGTCACATTCTGGTAAGGCCCTTGAAGGATATCTTAATTCTTCCATAAAACTAGACCTTGAATATCTAGGTTAGCTAATGCTTAGTTACACTGTATATTAGATTTTGTTCTCAAGAATTAATTTTGACATAAGCAGCTGAGCTTCTAAAGTTATGATTAGTTATGTGCAAAGTTTCTTCTGACAGAAGCAACGTGCGTATGAGGCTGCATACATCTGGAAGCTGGGTGAAAGAAAATACATTTGCTGATTTTTCCCACCACTGATAGAAAGTTTGAAAAATAGGACTTACATTTTTGTCCTGTTTATCACTTTTTAAAATGCTAAATAGGTAAACAAACTCATCTATACACATTGCATGGTTTTTAGCACAAACGAGCTAATAGGAAATTCATGACAAGGTCTAGGATTTGTATCAATTTAATGCTGTAATAATATATTATAAAGAAGGAAAGATGGTGGTGTTTGAGTGCTTATTCATTTTCTCCTACATAAAAATCAATAGAAATAAAATACTGATCATTTATTCGCATTATAAAATAATCTACTTCCTTTTGAGGAATTGGAGATTGTTGAAGGCTGAATCACTTACTGATAAGGATACCTTCCAAATATAAATATTTGCATTCCTTGGGGGATATTCTCCAGAGGAATGAGGAACACTTTGCTTTGGCTTTATGCCTAACTACACACCTTTAATGTGTGACAATATCAAAACTCTTGTATAACACATTGTACCTAGAGGTTAAGAGTGGCATGCTAAGGGGAGACGAATTTCAATTAAAAATGCAACAATGGCATTAAAATATGCATTGCCATAGTCTCAGTAAGATAGTATAGTCTCTGCTGTTACTGTCAATAGGAGCTTATTGGGGTTTGCTTGGTTCTGTGCCCAGGGAGTGATACAGTTGCTAAAGGTGTGGACAGTGGCTACTCAGCTGCATTTCAGAAGGAAAAAACCCAGCAATTTAAAGTTGTTCTTCACATTATGGCATTTCAGATGCATTTGGGAGAGTGTCAGGTTTTACTTTCAGGACTACTGAGAATCTACAGTTCTGTGCTGGCTTACTTGAAGAAAGAGCATTAAAAATAACAAGAGATATTTTTGGTAATCTTTATTTATGACAAATTAAATAGCAGAAATATGTTTAAATGAACAGAAGCAGCATTGCCTTGAAAATCAATTAATTATAAAGCAACAATAGGGTTCCTGTGCTGAATAATTACACAGGCCTACACTGTGCTCAGCACAGAAGAATCTGACATTTAGACTTCGTGATCTAACAAACTCTGAAAAGTATTCCAGGTTATTTAAAAGTCTCTCTTGAAAATGGAAACTGATCCTATGGTTGGCAGGCTAGTTTCCAGGTATTTTATTCACCTACAAGCTCAAAAGACACAAGTTTTTGAGCTTCAAGGCATGAAGAGGGAAGTTGTGTTTAAAAAAGCAAGGGGAATAAGGCAAGAAGACTGAGAGTAAAACTTTTTGTGTCTAATAAAGAACATGTACTGACTAGTGGGAAAGCATCAATTATTAGTGCTATGAGCAATAATTGGTATTACTAATGAGCACCCTCACTTATAGATATGATGGCATGTTTTAAGAGACAGATTCGGGGGCAGATTTTTAATGAGCTCTCTTCATTCTTACAAATACTTTGTTGCTCCCCCACAACATAGACGGGTTTAATGTCTTTTCTCACTAAACTTAAAACTAAGTTAATTTTCTTACTCTTTCTGTAAAGATCTCTTCTTTTCCTCTGAACTACTTGGTGAGCTGTATTAATTTTGTCATTAAAGTTCTGTAACAATTTTGAAAAACTCTTAGGCCTTCCTCTTTCACTGTACACCACAGAGGAGATTCAGTGTCCCAGTGTCCAGGTGGAAACCAGTGATGAATGATGTTCCTCAAGGGCTGGCACTGGCACTGGCAGAGTCAAACATGTTTACCAGCAACCTGGCCAGGGGGATTGAACACACCCTCAGCAAGTCTGCTTACAGCACCAGTCTGAGTGGTGTGGTCGACACACTGGAGGTGTGGAGATGCCATCCAGAGGGACCTTGACAGGCCTGAGAGGTGGGACTGTGCAAACCTCGTCAAGTTCAACAAGGCCAAGTGCAAGGTGTTGCACGTGGGTCAGGGCAGTATCGAGCACAAGAACAGGCTGGGTGGAGAATGGATTGAGAGCAGCCCTGGGGAGAAGGACTTGGGGAACTCAATGCATGCAAAACTTGCTGTGTCTTGGTAATGTGCACTCACGTACCAGAAAACCACCTCCATCTTGAGCTGCATCCAAAGCAGCACAGATAGCAAGTTTAGGGGAGGATTCTGTGCCTCTACTGCACTCTCATGACATCCAACCTGCAGTGCAGCATCCAGCTCTGGGCCCCTAACATAAGAAGGACATGGACTTATTGGAGTAAATCCAGAGGAATCCATGAGGATGATCAGAGGGCTGGAGCATCTCTCCTTTCCATTGGAATGAAGTGAAATAATGGTTTAAGATGAACATTTGTCTTCTGCTTAAGTGGATACCGATTGTACTTTAAATGATTTATATTCACTTTTTTTTTGTTTTCCAGCATATACTCAAGCCATATACTCTATCACTGAACACTGTGAGGTTGTTTGTCAAATACAAGTGTAGGATTCCACCACTGCTGATGTTTGTCATTATTTATTGTTTCCCTTGCATGAACACTATTAGTGCTTGTGTGTCAACTCAAACTCAAATTATTTGCATTACATCTGAAATGGAAATAGACCAGAATGTCTTTTTGTGTTCAAACACCTTGCAAACATCACACTCCATATAAGCTGTAGAATGAAAAATAGTTTTGCCAAGAGAGATGAAAACTGAGTGTGTGGTAGAGAAACCAAATATTATGGCAAGAGTGTTTAGTGGAAACACTCTCTGGAAAGCCAAATCTTTTTGGTGGGTAAGTGACAAAAATGTTGACTAACTGGAAGACTTATTAATCCCCTTTTGTATATAAATGTAAGAAAAATTCTTGTAAAAGAAGGAACTATCCACAGATGTCAAGTGGGAGATACTATAAATGCACAGATTAATCAAACTAGGCTATATCCCATTAATCATATATCTTAAAATGGACTGAAAAGAGCTTTACTTTGCAACTTTTTTATGCACTGTTGGTGAACTTTATGTATTTTTGTGAAGTAGCCAAACTGTCAGCTTGACAAATGTTTTCACGTGGTGAAAAACCTCAAGGCGGTGTTATTTCTCTCATGTGCTGATGACTGTAGGAAACTATAGCATAAAAAAATTCAGTGTCTAGTCTCAAGGATGACTTTGTCTTGGCAACAAATTTTATGGTATTTAACAAAAATTTATGGAGGAAAGTCACTCTGAATAGTGTCTTCTCTATTCTGCATTTCATTCAATTATGAAATGTAAATGAATGAACCAAGAGATAGATTTCAGAGACTGAATTAAATTTATTTGTACTAGAAAGTGAACAACAATGTATTAGCAGATTTATGAATAAAACTGATGAATTATAGTTCATACTTGTCAGCATTATCTAAAATGCATTCAGCCACTTTTATTCTCAAAAAGGGTAGCAAATAATATCAACACCAAAGAGCTGCAGCTGATGCAACTACAACACAACCTGGAGAGGTGTGAAACTGCAACCACCTCTTCTTTTGAAAAGCAGCCATTCTGTAATAGGACCTGCTAGCGTGAATGACTATGGTTTCCTTGGCTGCAGAAGTATTACTAAATAAAACCATTTTATGTCTCAGAGGCCACATGGCATACATCCATAAAGCTAAAATGTTCCACTCTCTTCATCCCCAAGCAACATAACATCATCCAACCCCCTTATGTAGAATAGTCCTTGTATTATTTTCTGAACCATGCCCAAATATTATTTGGAAGAGCACTATTTTTCAAAGTTGCCAAGAAGAACATCAAATATTTAAATACTAGGAATAATCACAGGTCAATGCTTCAGTGCTGTTTGTGTTCTGGATTTACCTTTTAAAATGACATAATCTTTTCTAAATCTACCCTGATGGGTTTGTTACCATTTGGGTAATTTTTTTGTTTTATGGCATGTCTATTCTGTTCCAGAATGTATTAATTATTATTTAACTGGTATATTGGAACAGAGTTAGGAGAACTGAAAAGAATTTCTGTTGTACCAGACATCTCATATGTGTAAAATAAAGGCCCAGTCCTTTGCCTTTGAGTTAGACAAAATAGCAGGGAAATGTTCACGAGCTGCCTCATAGTCAAGGGGAAATAACGAGCACAAGTCATGTCACCACAGTAATGCTAATGAGCAGTGGTAACTTCAGTTACCATCAACAACAGCTTAAGAAAAGCATATCTGTAATCTGTTAATTAAAATATAGTTAGGAAGCTGCTTTGACATTCTTAGGTTTACAACATAGCTCAGTATTAATAATCTTGTTTAATCTAAAAAAGCATTTCAGTATGGAATGCAAAATTAAGACACTTCTTTCATTTGAAATAATCCAAATGTCAGTATAGGGGTATGTCTCAACCCCCAGGAAATCTGTACCATGGGAAATGTTCTAGGATCTAACATACCAGTCTATTTCACAGTGAAATAATTTCTTTAAATTATGGAAATTGTAATCACATTGAAGACTGTGATAGGCAATTTTTCCCCAGCATGGTCTCCTCATCAGATAAACACATGTTCTACAGAAGAAATATATTGATAAATCATATTATATTGTGCTTAGGCACAAACTCTGCTCCCTAGGGAAAACAGCGAAGTTGCATGAGCAGTATGTTATTTTTTATATGTAACTTAGCAACTGCAACCTCTTCTAGTGCCAAGAACAGAATCTAAGGGTTGTAGTTAGAATTTTGATTCAATGATTTTTATTTTCTATCATCAAAATCTCCATATCCCAAAGTGTAAGGGTTATGAATTCCTGATGTGGGGATTCCTTCTTAGAGTAGAGCTTCAGCTACACTACTCAGCATAGGCAGGGAGCTGTCTACTATGTCTCCTTAAGGAGTAATCTGCAAATGATTGCTATGATTATAAATACATTATTTATAATTTCACTCTTTCCTTTTTTAAATGTATATATTTTAATATAATCTATATTATAAGCCATAACAGTATAAGTCTGCCAGCTCTTTACTCAACTAAAGCATGAAAGAGTTTCATTTTCAATTGCCTCTACTAACCTTTGGCTTTTCACTTCAACTATGTGATAAATCACCACCTTATTTGCAAAATCCAGCTTTTCTCATTTAAGAGATGAATAATAAGTTTGAGTGCACTACAGGATCAACCTTCCCTTGCCAATATTTCCTCACTCACATTTTTCTGTAGGCATAGTGCTACATTTTCCGCTTTATAATGTGGACAGGCTGAATTGCACAATCCAAAATTAAACAATCTAAACCATGGAACCACATCAAAGTAACACAAAGGAAAGAGGTAATTAGCCCCACAATAAGATTTCAGATATGTTTTCCACTGCCTCAGGTTCATTTAGGTAATTATTAGAAAATATTTTTCTGATATTGAAAAGAGAATGCAAGATTAATTCTAAATTATATAATTTGCTAATATTGATGAGCAATTTTCTGCTGACCCTGGCAAAAATCTGATGCCTCTGGAATTATGAATAATTCTAATCCTGACTAGGGGACATAGTACAGGTGTTGCCCCACCCAATCTTCTGATATATAATACACATCAAGAAGAATGAAAATGGATTGCTATTATCATTCACGAATAAGTATGTCAATAGCATTAAAAGTTCATAGCTAATTCAATCAGCACATTAAGTTGAGTAAGTAAAACAATCAGTTCTCTAGATTGCTGAAAGCACATAATCCTTATCATGTGCTTCCACTTTATGATGTGAATATTGTTTTAGATTTTATTGAATATTCACCTTCATATTCACTTATAGTATTTGAGACTATAAAATCTTCCTCAGCTCTGTTGCATTACATTTAATTTTGTCTTATTTTTTTCTTATCAAACACTTTTTTTTCTATGTCTATAAATACATATATTTGTATGGACAAAGCATATTAATATAACCTTTGAGATATTTATAAATGCTGAATTTACTTTTTAAAATTTTTTTTCGTTAACATTCTTGGGTTAGAAATTTATGAAAACAGTAAGTATAATTAAACAAATAAAATTATCTCTCTGTATTTCAATAGTTCTGTTGCCTATAAGTTTTTTAGAAGGCTGAAATACTGTTACTCCACTCAAAAAGATGTATAAATAATCTGCAAACCTTAAATTGTGTTTCTGTCATTTATTTTAATAAGTTTGAAGATCATTCTTCCAGGAGAAAGAAAAATAAATGAAATTAATTACAAAAACAAGATACTAAGAATGTAAATGAGGTAGTATTCTGTAGAGGTCTTCACTTACCCTTCATTCTTTTAAAATTTGTTGCTTTTTTTGAAGCAAGAAATATTTTACTGTACTTTGAACTAATATTTTCTATTGAGAATGCATTCAAGGAATTCCATGAAGTAGAACAGAAATTGTAGATATTAAGGACAGAGTATGTTAAGATACTTAAAACTTATTATACTTACAAGCAGTTAAAATATACAGGAGAACTCTCTCTCTAGAAGCCAAAGGCACTAAATACAAACCCACAGAGAACAGCAAAAGCAACAACAAAAAGAACAAAACATTAAAAAAAAAATAAAGAAAAAGAAAAAAGAAAAATGGGGAAGAGGAAAAAGAAAACAATGACTGCAAGGAATCTATCAAATCTGCTGCTTATTAGTGTACAGTAACTCACAGAGTAGATAAGCATATAATAGACTCCCTGCTGTTTACACCCCACCATTGTTGGATGGAAATATGTTCCACCAGCATAAATGTGGCTGCACTTCAACCTGGTCACACTTTCTTGGCATGTTCATTCTGTATCTTTTATAAGACCTGCTGATGTCACATGGAAAAGTCTGAAACAGTCAATTTAGGGAAAACATGGTTGTAATAGAATATATTTACTGTATCACATCACTCTTTGCCTTGCCCCTGGGTACGTTAACACAAAAGTATTTTATTTGTCCAAAAAAATTCACTTTGTTTTACCGCTTCTGATTACTAGATGAGGTCATATTTCTAAATTTACAGTTTTGCAGCTACTTACTACTGTCTTGCTACTACATTACTCAAAATAGGATTTTCCTATGGCATGAGCTGTGATGAGTGGGAGATCATCTGTGTGGAAGGAAAAGGAAAGGACACCCCACCACACACTCATCCTGAGCTCTATGAGCCATCTGAACCTCTAACTTGAGACTTTTTTCAGATCATGCTGCTTCAGCTTTTTCCCAAAGAGTAACTCTGTCTCCTGAGCCGCAGCAGGGACACCGTGTGTTCACAGAGCTTTGCTCTGGGTTCTGGCATCAGAAGTAGGAAGCTGGAGGAGTTTTACTGAGCTGTGCAGAATTTTTACCCTCTCACTTGGGAGCCCCAGTCCCTGGTCCTGGTAGGTGATAATGAAGTTTGTTTTGAGGATTGATAGGGAACATGGTGCTCAGCTGGTGCTGGGCTGGCATATGTTTGCATCTTCCCCATGCCTTTCCCATAGTGTTTCCCAGTTCACAGAACTGGTGAATATATGATTTTATGACTGTCTTGCCTATGCCTTGTACAGTACTTCACAATTCCACTGAAAATACTTTGCTTAATAGATTTTAGTAGCCCCTCTTTCTTTTCATGGCCAATCCCACTGTTTAGCTAATAATCTCTCTGGGATCAGCTCCATTTTCTCCCTCTTTCTGGGTCCCAAAAATCTTGGCTGCAGCTTTTAACAGAGTCATTTTTTATGGACCTTTATGTTCACATCCAAACATTCAATACTAATAAAATTTAATTTAGTTTATTTCAGTCTAACACTTCTTTCTTAAGGTCATCTGTTTTGTTCATGATCTGCTAATTTCTTTAGCAAATTGCTTGGTTTTCTGCCAAGCCCATAAATGAGTCTATTAAAGAAGATGCATTCCATGAATAACCCTTGTGGAATTCTGAAAAAAGCTCTCTTCAAGTCCAGCTACTATCCTTTTTCTACTATCCTTTTCTTAATTTTATAAGGTGTGTGCTAATACCTGTCCAACCCTAACCCTCTGGCTGACTAGATAGCATCTTGTAGCACTATATAAATGTTTTAATGGTCTAAACACATTTGCTCTACAATGTTTCATGTCTGATGAAATGAATCCTATGATAAATAACAATATATTAGTACAAGTAATTTCATTTATCTTTGATGAAAATGTCTTCAGTATCATCTTGCTTTCAGTTTGCTTTTGTTGTAAGGACTGGTTTCTTCCCTTAAATTGAAGGAATACTCCACTTTAATTTAGCAAAACATAATGCAGGCATCTGGTGTAAAGTGGCCTTTTGGGTTCCAAAGGAAAGATGTAAGCATATGTGAAGAGTAAATCACTTCATACATTAGCACCTGTACATATACACAGACATATTTTGAGTTAAATGAGATACTTATTTTCTCTCTTGAATGAACTAGGATTCATATTTTTAGATAGCTCGATCAGCCTATAGTTGGAGCTGAAGATTGTTTTCTGACTTGAAGTTGTGAAAACACTTATAGCTTTTTATCTAAATCAAATAAAGACACTTTCCTTTTATAAATCTATTGTTAGTAATAATCGAATATTTTCAATTTTTATAATAGTTCTCTTATTGAAAGCAAATTTTTATTTATCTTTGGCTCATACTTAGATCATCTCTAAGTTCTGCCCTTACTCAAGAGTGATCTAATTACTTTCTCCTTTCTATTATCTCTTTCAGATAACTGAAGTTCTTACAATTGCAGACATGGTGGAGACTAAGATTTCTAGGTGTTTTTAAAAATATATTACACAAGCATATTGAATGTGGTGTCAGGGAAAAAAAAAATCAGATTTTATTCTGCTTTTTAAAGAAAAAAAACCCCTATTGATTTTAATTGGCATGACTTAATGGACCCTAAGAAAAAAAGCTCAGATGCACCCAGCAGACTTGTACTGTACCTGTTTCCTCACAGCAGGTCTGGAAAAGCCTGGCTCCCATTCCAGCCCCGCAGCCTCCCCCAGTGGGTACAATGGAAGCACTTGGCTAAGAACAGGAGCTGGACTGACAGCTCTTCATTCCATAGGCTTTTGCTGCTGCATTTTGACACGACCACCACAAATAGTTTTTTTCTGACATCCAGTTGAGGGTGCCAACTCTAAGGATACTACTCTGAAAATAACGGGGGAAAAAAAATCTACTTCTGTGCTATAAACATAACTATATCCTTATGTCAATGGTTTTTTTTGTGCTTTTTGGTGTCAAATTGGACAGCAGTAACACAAAGCCTGTAATATGAAGTAAAATGAATTCCAGATGGATTGCCCCAGTTTGTTATTTCAGTAGCATTCAGAACAATTTTAATTTATTTTTACTAAAAATTGTAGCTTACAAAGATGCCTTTGATGGTTTAGCTCAAGGGTGTAAATACATAAATACATACTTGTGTTTTAAAATGAAGACCACAAAGTCCTTAAATATCAGTAACTGTAACAACTAGTCTGATGCTGCAGCATATGGGATTTGGAACCCATTTGGCAGTGGTCTTCATCAAAACTACCCTATAATTTTAGAATTTTATTAGTTTTTAATATGCATATAAAATGAGACACACACACCTAAAATATAGCTCTGAATTTTATTTGGATCCAGACAGCCTTATTTATCATTAACCATTCATCAGAAGACTTCAGTGAAGTCAATTTTAAGGCAGGTGCAATTCAGTTGGTTAAAAAGGGTACATCAAGGAAGAGGAACAGGGCTTATTCAGACAAATGAGCAAACATGAATTTCACCCTTGTCTAGCAGTTAGTTCATTTTCTTGGAGGAAAGACTCTAAGATTGTGATTCCTGTTTCCCAGGAAGGTTATACATGTCTTTCAGGGTATGAGATATAGGATCTAATTACATTTCTTGATCAATTGAATACACTAATCTCTAATTTTCTGTTTGGAATTTGGGTGAGTTATAGGTCTCCAAGGGCCTACATATCTCTAGATGAGATAGACTGAACCCCATTCTAAAAAGTGAATCAACTGCAATGAATAAACATTATTATCTGACTTGTTAAGTGCAGTGAGATTCCTTTTGCATCAAAAGAGAAGACAATGAGGATGAATATTGATTGAGCTTGGTTGTTTCTATAAATTAGAAACTGTGTTCTATTTCACACATGACTTATCCTATGAGAAAACTGGTTATTTAATGATAAAACTCAAGAATTCAGTTACAAGGACAAACAAAGTGGTTCAGGTTAAACGCGACACGTATAACTGTGTGAAGTTTGCCATACCCAGCACTAATATTGGACTGAATNTCATTATGCTCCAAGTCTCTGCTCTAAAGCACACAGGTACATAACATGCTTAAGTTCTCAGAAGATTTTCTACAATTAACAAAAAACAAAAAAACAAAAACAAAACAACAAAAAAAAACAAAAAAAACAAAAACAAAACAAAACAAAACAAAAAAAACCAAACCAAACAAAAACAAAAACAAAAACAAAAACAAAAACAAAAACAAACAAAAAAAATTTCAGTCCTCCAGACAGTGTATTTCCTTTACACTCTCCTCAATAATATTTTTAGTCATGTAGATTTGGAATCATTCCACCCCAAGTAGGACCTTAAGGACACATAAGGTACATATCCAGTAACTGAATTGCCTAATAATTAATAGAGACAAGTATTACCCTCCAAAGAATAATTCAGTTTACTGTAGATCAGCCTTGCCTTCTGGCCCATCTTTTTCCACTGACTGCATGAGCTGCTTAGTAAGATCAAAATATTAATTAAAACATTATAGGTGCCTGAATTTAGATAAGATGAACATATGCTTTGAGTCCTACAAAGAATGTAGTGACACAGATGTGGTTAGGATGTTATAAATGCTGGCATTTCCACGCTGTTTCATTTACAAACATCTTGTATTACTGGTGGAGTAAGTGATAGTTTGATAGTCTTTGAGCCAGGAGAGTTATTTTCAGTCACAATGCTGGTACATGATGTATGGTGGCAGTATGTGTAGTGGGTAGTGGCAGTAAATATTTTCCTGCCTTTGCTAGTTATTTGTCTTAGCTCTGAACTGCAGAGAACCACCTACTCAACTGCAAGAATAGTTCAGTCCCTATGCCACTGAGTCCTCACTGCATACTCTGGGACCACCACGAAGGTCCAAATATCCAAGCTCCAGATTGTCTACACAGTTTGCCAGTTACTATTTACTTGCTAGCCAAGTAATTGCATGCTTCATGTCTTGTACTAATAAAGACATTTAATCCTATTTACTTCATTTAAAAAGAAAAAAAGCTGCAGCTAACATTCATGACAATGTTATTAGAATATATGTCAATCAGAGTTTGGTTTCAGGCCAAAGGAAATTACAGATACGCCATTATTTCTATTAATTGCAACTAAAGTACTTTTCAAAACTTCACTAAATGCCAAGGAAATTGCCATCAGAAATTGCAGTGTAGCTCAAGGTTTTGTAGCAATTGCAATTCACTTTCAATTTCAATTGTTTTCAGTCAAGTGCATTAGAAACTGCCAGAGTTGCTGTTAAGGCTTCCAGGGAAACAGGCATGTGGCAATCCTTACACAGTCAAAGAAGCCAGAAGAGTGGGTTCTGCTTTAGCTTTTACATCTATAAAACAATTCCTAACACTCTTAAATAAGATGTCAGGACCAAAGTTAGATGACAGGTTAATGACATTGTTCTTGCATAACAGCCTGGAAATATTTAGACTTAGAAGCATAATTCATTCTTTGAAAAGATGCAGATATGTGGCTAACACCTTAGAAAACATTAAAGGTAGCACATTCAACTCCAGAAATCTGATATTTAGATATGTTCTGGTTGTCTAATCTACAAGAGGGAAGTGAGTCTTTCTTGGAAGATAGCTGTTGAACTCCCCAATATACAAGTCCAACATTGCTGAGATGAATTGTTCTCTAGAGGTGGTTATTTCTCATCACTGATTTTCAAAGACGTCCACATGACAAACTCAGGTAGAGCTGTTGGTACAATAATTTTCTAACTCTATTTATAGGCATATTATTGATAAAATCGATTTCATTGCTCCCAATCCACCTAGTTCACTTGCAGTTACAAGGTTAAAAACTGAAATTATCTGATTGTTCATCTGTCTTTAAGATCTTTGGATTTCAGAATCCGTTCACAGCCCATTGATAGGATCATTGTCATCTTGGAACAGAGATTATGTTTTTTGATTTTTTTTTTTTCTCCTTATTACTGTGTGTTAAGAACTTTGGTTTTTCTTTACAGTTCTCTCAGATTGCTTACATTATCAAGCCAACATATAAAGAAGGTATAAAGCATCTGAGTAATTTCTAGTATGATTCTGTTATAAGTAAGCAACAGTAAGTTTTCTTGATACATATAGATTAAATTTCAGGTTTTACCTTGATGCCAATTGTCACCTATTCATGCTTAGCTGAACTGCAGTACCACCATATCCTGTGCAACACTTAAAGAAAAATTTCCAGATCCCTTTCAGTTACTCTGTTCAAACATTTGACACAGTATGTATAAGAATAATGTTTTACTTTCATGTTTTCCTAGAAGTTAGCCTAATAGGTTATCTGTAGATCAAAAGATATGAAA
>VZTR01021988.1:244359-254638 GCA_013400775.1 Chaetops frenatus | reverse complement strand
CACTACTGAAAGTTTAGGGATCTCTTGCAAATCACTTAAGTTTTAATGCTACATCCAGTAGTTCTTACTTGTGCTGGCTGCCCAGGGTGTTATTACAGTGAGAGGGAGCAAAGCTAAAACATCTTTTCCCTTGATGTAAAAGCAGCATTTCTTGACGTAAAAGCAGCAAACCAAGTGCACAAAAAGAATAAGCTCTTTTTCAGATTATGACAAAAAAAGCACTTGAATGGAGAGGCACTAACTCTTCCATATTTTTCTTCTTTCACCAAGGCAATTATTCAGTAAGGCAAATAAAAAGATTGCCCCTGGTCTTTTGAAGGTGTATGCTCTGATTTGTATGAACAATCTTATTCAGAGCACTAATTAAGCATAATTGCCATCCTAAGGAGGAATAGATCAATATTGAGCTGAAAGGATTTATCACAGGTAACTGTGGGACCAAGAACTATTTCCTCTGTAGATGTATTCACAAGAATATTAACATTTTAGCTTTATTGGAACATTAGAACATAAATGCATTTCAACATACCCTGACATAGAGAAACACATGAAATTCTTCACTGGAGAAGAGCAAAGTTCTAGAAAGAAGTATCCCTTGGAAAGACCAAGCTGCACTGCCCACTACATGGGTGTTTAAATGTCCCAGCTGACAGGTATCTGAGAGTGAAGCTGTAAAAGCTGCAAGGCTTCTAGAGTAAGGAACTACATCTTATTATTTCTATTCTAATGCCTACAGTTTTCTGTTATACTTCACACTGTGAGATTTAAGATGAACACAATGGAAGGAATGAAGCAGAATCGTAATCTCAGATTTGCTAATGACCTCATCAGGGTTACTTTACATGCCTTCAATTCAAGCCGAAAGCACATGAAAATACAAACGTCATTAAAAAGTTGCTCTCTGCAAACCCATACATGTAAACTCTAATCCTCAATACTCACTTTGCTGTTGAAATAGATTATTCCTCTATTTTAACTCCAAGTAGGAGGCTGCACGTAACTCCTGGGTAGCCCAGGGAAACACTGGGAGTCACAGACATCCATCCCTCTGAGTCATAATTCCTCCCTTGCTTCCTCCTTTCACCCTCAGCCTTTCCATTTGCTTGTGGTCTTTTCCAGAAATAAATTCCTGTGCCACCTCCATGCCAGCTCAGCTACATTTGTTAGCAAGTGGAAGAACTGAGCCAAAGGCAGTGTTAATTCCCAGTTGCAGGGTGTTACCCAGGCTGGGCAGGCAGCCCTGACAGTCTGGGAGGCTCATGAAGGATCACAAAGCAGTTGTGAGTTGTCCTGTTTTTACCCTTTTATGTGGGCATTTGACTCTGATTCTCAACTTACCAGTCTTGTTCAGACCAGAGATCCGAAGCCCAGCTGAAACCCTAAACTGCACACGGGTTTCAATGATTCAAGAAGTAAAAACATTACTGATATATAAATAAACAAGTACAGCTAGCTACTGGCAGCAAGTCTCCCAGGGACTGATACTGGCTAATAGGCTTCCAGATGGAAGGAAAATTTAGTGTCCAGGCATTGTCTGATTTCATACATTTTTCTGTTGTGTTTTCTAATTTGTCAGCAAAAGCAAACTTTCAGAACTGGCCTGTGAAAGCTGAAAATCTTCAAAGCAATTAAAATTGAACTTCTAAATCACCAAATCCTCAGTCTGTATCAATTACAGAGAAGGAGGATCTATCTCTCCCAGACTCATATTTTCACTGCAAATGCTGATTTTTAAGGCTCTAAGAATAACCTATTAGAACCACTTATAATACATTAACTTTCTCACATACTTTTAAATTACTTGGCTTCTGTTCAGAGTTTAAAATAGAAATTGATGTGAGAAGCAAGGCAGGGTTGCAGCAGTTTTAAAGAAAGTTAAATTCATTGCTACAGTGCAGATGATACATGCAGTTTTTATTAGCTGTGTAATAAAATTCCGCAATGAAGATAACATTTAAAGCAATAATTAGAAATTCAGTTTGAAATAGTGAAAGTTGATATGCTAACAGATGCCTAAATATATGGAGGATTTTGACATGTCCAGAATTTCCTTAGCCAGGACACTGCTGTAGCTTTTGGGCTGGCATATGCTAGCTTTACATTCACCTGTATCCTCTCCTTAATGACCTAAATGTTTTTATAAAAGTGACAGCTGCAGTGGGAGGACGGACAAGAGATCTCAACACAATATCAAAGTTCCCCATTGGAGGTGGAGGACAAAAGGTTGGATTGCCACCAGCCAAAGAATGAAGCTGAGTTCAAACCTCTTACATCTCAAACAAAAAATGTTTTATATATTAAGTTACGTTGGGAATTAAGTTAAGTCAAGAGAGAAAAATTGATACTTCATCTCTTGTTTCAAAAACAGGTGATTACCTTTAAAAAGTAAAAAGCTTTATAGTTCTGTCTTTTAGATATCTGAAACTCATGGGGACTGCCACTATAACATTGCCCCTTTTCCCTTCTGACTGGCACAGTGCAGCTCCTCAGTTTGTTTCTGACTTTAAAGACTATATTTGGCAGTGTGCTTTCAGTCCTCTCTCTGCTGAGATATGTAACTTTCACATGGCGGGGACACTGAAGGGACATGCAGGGCCTTAGTGTGCATTGCAGATGACAAGGACATCAGCTAAGTAGTGAAGCACCTGAAGTTTTATAGAATCAGCCAATATCTTGAGATGCCTTCTTTCATTTTCTGGTCCTTTCTCTCATATCTCACCCTGGGGAGACAGCAGCAGACATGGCTGACTCCTGTTTTATTCATTTTAGATTATGACCAAGAAGCAGGATCTTAATTTTTTTTTTTGGTTTTTTGGGGTTTTTTTCGCATATTATCTCATACATGCCTAAAAATTTTCTAAAATCAAGGTTCTAGTTGTTGCTGATCCTAATGAGAAATCTGATCATCAGAGGGAGGATAGACTGGACAAGAAAATTCCCCCTAACTGTTATGTAATGATACTACTCCTCACTGTATTATATTTTCAATTTATTCCTTTACAGTCAGTTACTTTCCAAGATTATGCCCACTATGATAACTTCTTTTCACATTTCATCTCTCCTCAAGTGCAAATTGTTCCTGATTATTATGCAAAATTGACGTGGATGTAAGGTAAATCAACAAAAAAACCCCAACAAATGGAATATAATCTTACCAAATATTTTCCGTGTCCAATATTATGTAAAATTGTTGATGGAATAATTTGCAAAGAAAACAGGATGCAGTTTGAACATTTTTTTAATAACACTTTGTGACTTAAAAATAAAATTAAATATGAAGGCAATCAAAGAATTGAGAGATTTTAAGTTATAGTTCTTGAAACTGGGCTGAGACACCACGAAATGTCTCTCTTCAATATTTTTAATGCATTTCTTAAAGATGCCTTCTTTGGCAAAGCCTGTACACTTTTCAAACTGGAAATGGTTCTATCTCAATCAATGTGGATGCTCTGCTAGAAAATATTTCTGTAATAAGAAACATACAAGCTTAACTCACTGTGTCTGGAAGTCACTGGAGCTTGGGGAGATCCATGGAGTAGATGCAATACGGGGAAAGGATTTCATGGGCTGCAAAAACTGCTTAGCTAGGAAGAGAAAGGGACTGAGATAGAAGCTTCTCAAGCTCTTGTCATTTTTCTATGTAAGTTAGACAAGTGGCTAATAATAATAATATTTGAGATGTGGCAGCAGCATGGGTAGCTTAAACTCCATGGATGACTGACTTTTCACACTTGCCAGGCACAAGCATGCTGTTGCTTGACCTCTGCCTTGAAGAGGGCACTAAAAATTATATAAATGCAGCAGACACATGTTGGCTTTCCAAATGAGTAAACCAGGCAGATGGCTTATTTAATGAGAACCATATCTTTAATAAGTGTTTTATATCTTCTAAAGTGCTCTGAGATCTCCAAGGGAAAAGCAAAATCTTAATACAAATAATTGATACAGAAATTAATAGTTGTAAAGAGAAGTATAATTTAAATCAATTTGATCTCCACTGTCACTCAAATAATGGCCACAGTATAGTGCTATGAAATATTGGATTTTACTTCTGACCATAAGCACCCCTGTCATTCTGCATCAAATTTTCAAATCTTTCTCTTGCTTGAATAAGGCCACTTATGTATAATTTTATACTTTCATTTTATATTTTCACTTTTCATATGAACTTTATTTCCATTCCAACTAGATTTTAACCACAGTAAATAGTCTTTTAAAAAAACCTTTTCCTCTCATTTTGCTTTTTTAATAGGCTGTTTCTTTCAGATAGGAGCAATAGAACTTGAGGTATTTTCCAATTAGTAGTCAAGCCTTATTCCATTCTCCATTTTCCATTCTCCTAACTGTTATTTCTGTCAAGCCACGTGAGTAACTTTCAGATCTGATTATGAAGGCAAAGAAAGAACAGGATATTATTATGTTAAAAATGAATTACTCAAAAGTTATGTGGGTGATGTCAAATGGCTGTCTCCAAGAAATTTCAGACAACCATACATGTGATTGTGTTTGGCCTTCTGTGCCGTGTAATTAAAAATTCAGAAACTAGATTTTAAACCCTATTTTATCTGTATAAATCATACAGTAGCACTCATGTCTGCAGTAGTGTGTGCTGCAGACAACTCTATTGTTTTTCAGAATAATTAAACCAATATGAGTAAGGAATTTGACCTTTGCATATAAAAAGTGAATTAAATTCTCAGAAGTATAATATTATAAAACTAGGTTTCCCTAGATTACAAGATCAGAAAGACTAGACCTCTCATTAAATCCTATGGATAATGCCAGAATAGTAGTAAATTTCTCTAATGCTTATTTTTCCAGCAAGAAGGGGCAATATAAGGATATGCAACCAAATACTACAGAGTTTAATACTACAGATATTTTCAGACAAAAGGCAAGCTGTTCTCCCTGGAAACAGAAGAATTTCCCTACATATTTATAAAAATGTCACCCAAGTCTCACATCCATACTAGAAAAAGGCAATAATATCATCAAAAATATTAATAACTAAAGACAAATAGGTATGCCAGACAGTTGTAATTCAATTAATATTCGAAAAGCATTGTGTTGTGCTTGAAATTGTTATGTTTATGAATATTTGATACAAAATGTATANTATATTGCCAAATACAGGTGCAGCCATTTTATAGCTGCCTTTTAGTAATTCATATTTATTTTACAATAATATTTTTATATTTTTCTTAGAAGAAGATAATTAAATATGTTGTTAAACAGCTCATGTGTAGCATGAAATTAGAATTATACTTAATAAAAAGTAAACAACTTTAATTGAAGCATTAAGAAATATCACCAGAAAATCACCTGTTGTTCTCCTTCCCAAAGAGAAGTGGATGTCAAAGGGCTACATTATTTATCATTTGAAATGTACATGGGTACGTTCAGAAATAACTTCTTAGGAGAATTCAGTAGTTCATAATAGGATTTTCAAAGAGGTTACAGTGGGTTATATAAGGACTTGGAAACTGAAATCCCACATCCTTCCCTGAAAATGTCAACTAACGTGAACCTTTCAGTGATAAAGTCACACAGAGACAGTCACTCATTTATGGTTATATTGTATTTAGTTATAATTTACTTGAGCCAAACACTAATCTGAGCATTCAAATAGAAACTTCTTCAAAAATGTGAATCACCAATATGAGTAGTAGGTTAGTGTTTAACTAAACCTAAAATGGCAAAAGTTACAGAAAAGTTTATTTTATTTTCAGGTTACATTTGCCTGAAAATAAACAAATTCCTTTAGTTTCTTTGTGAAAAATATATTTTTAATTTTTCATTAAATAAAAACTTTCCACAAAGAATTTCACTTCTCAGGTACTTCCATAAAAAAAATCCTTTCCATAAATAATTGCAAAATCAATTCCCATTAGTATTTACTTTTCATGAAGCTTTAGATCAGTAGGGATGGCTCAGCTAGCAGTAATGTAAATTACAGCAATGTAAATGAATTGAGTGGAATTGCTAGCTAAATTTCTGTGATATTCCAGACATGGCATCTTAAACAGTGCATTTGCAATGATGCCTCTGTTTATGGAAGACTTCAGTTTAGAATATAATTGGGAATGGTGCTAAAAATGTTAAAGTACAGTAGGATGGATCCCAGCAGGTTCTTGAGTTGTTATACTGAATACAGTCACACTGATGCTTCATGAAAACTGAATGTCTGCGGAGTTCCTAGATATAACCAAACTATTAAAATGATAGCTTAGCTGCTTTTCTGAAATTAAAACTAATTGCTCATTATTATGTATCTCTATGTATCTTAATTAGACATACTTACACATGTTTCTAGAGAAAATATATCTTGCAAATCTCTTTTAAAGAAAGAAATATTGCTTCTCTCTGGTCTCTTTTCTAAAGGCTTTTTGTTTTTAATAAAATCAATATGATGTGATTTTTGTTAGTGTGTAATTTTTTCCATTTCCAATGCTTTCTAAAACAGTGAAATCTATTAAAGTCAGAGCAAACATTATGCTATACATAACAGAGTATCCTTTTTAACCAGAATTACTTTCTTTTTCCCTGAGGATGGAAAAAATATGCTGTGGTTAAATAGGATAAAGCTTCCTAAATTTTTTCTTTCTTTTTAAATTCAGGCATGCAGTAGCAGCTAAAATGATATGTTTCATATGCTTGCCTAAAGTCCAGTGAAAAAAAAGTGCATCAGATCAAAACTGAACATTAATGATGAAAGAGTACCAGAACTGCCTTTATAAATTAGGAGTCTATTGACAGTGAAATTGTATTAAGCCTATACATGCCTTTGCATTCAAGAGAGCTGGACTGAATTATGCCAAATAAGAAAAGTCACAGAAATTTGAAGGATAGAAGGAACATTATGAAGATCTATCCTGACCCTGTATGCACAGTACAGGCTGCACTATTTCAAAAGTCAGACATATGAAAAGACCCTTTCATGTACCAGAGGTATTCTCATAGGAAATGCCATATTATAGACATTGGTATAAATGCATACATATATAAATATAAATATTTATATTTATACATATATGTCTGTTGAGAAACCTTTATATTTGTTTTTAAAATGAACATATATAATATGCATGCTATAATATTATTTAGCCAAATATACATAATGAAAGACCAAAGACAGAATCATGTTCTCATATCAGTTAACAAAATCTAACTACAATGTCTTCAGGCTCTTTATGTGAAGAGGAACTGGAATGTATCAAGTTCTGCCTGGGAGGAATGAAGAACCAGTTGAGTTTATAGATTAAGAATTAATCTATAAACAGGGCAGGATGACATGGGTTACACTGCAGTGGGTGTTTACTAAAGGCCTACTGAACCAACCACCCTGATACCTGCTGGAAAGACAACACAGCCAGGCACACACAGGCCAGGAGGCTCAATGCACAGCACTGATCTTCAGTACATCTAGAAAATGAATCATACCCAGTTGGATTCACAAGAATTGTTCCCTCTGGGATAAATACCGAAGCCAAAGATTGAGTGGAAATGACAAGCACAACACTGAACTGAGTAGCCAGGTGTGCTGATTGCTTGGTAAAAGAGAGTTTGGATACCTCAAGCAGATCCTAGCAATTAGGAGAGGTTGCTACTGGTCATACATGACACCCCAGACAGAGCAAAGGCTCCATTGGATCCTGCAAAACCTCATTTGAGTTTATTTAGCTAATCCGGAGCAGCACTTCCACTTAATTCTCATGCAGCACTACACATCTGGGCTGACCCAGCACATCCCCACAAGCCTAAGACAGCTGTAGATAAACTGAACCTGCACTGATGTAGAGCAGTGGAATCAGTGTAGATCACTGAAGTTTTGGGTGGTACATCAATTTACACTGAGTTGAAATGTAAACTGCAATGGGTTCGGAGTTTGAATGTGATCTGATTTTTTGAGTGGCAAAGATAGTGAGTCTGAGTATATTAAAACAGAATACTAGGAAACTCCAGTATTTGGCATAAGCAGAGAAAGTGTAAGTAGAGATTTATGCATGTGTAGTTTAACACGGACAACTTTAATTCCTGGATTATTCAGGATCTCAAGATGAAAAGCTACTCTTTCATAGAGGAGAAAATTTTGCTGCTGTTGAAATATTTGCTTCATGAATATGTGTGTAGTCACTCTGGAAAAAAAGATGTTTGAAGTATGATGATTGAAATGCCAGGTGTAGACTAGACTCATTTTACATAATAGCATTCATTATGGGGTAAAACAATCATCATTGTCATCATCAGTCCTCATTCCTACTCTTCTGCTATGAACTTTACATTGATTAATGACACAGAAGTTGTGAAACTGTTAGTAACAACATTTAATACTTAAGCCAGATCACATAATTTGCCTCAGACTCTTCAGGTTTCTCTTCAGAAACAGTAAAGAAATGGCCAGGTGTGGATGAAATTTGCTCAGAGATTATTACTGCTCACTTGCCCAAACATCTTTTTACAATCTATCACTTCAAGGTGTACAGGTTGAGGCAAGACATACTCTTATTGAAAAAACAGCTTCTGCAAACCAAGTTTTGCAATCATGATGCAAACTCCAAATACTAATGTTTTCTGCTCTGACAGTCCCACTTTTGGATGGCTGTGCTGGAGACTGCAGAAATTGGAATTATTACTGTAAGAATTCATCTAGTCAACTGAATAGGCTGAGTAGAAGAAAAGTAAAGTGAATAGCATTTTTTAACTGTGAACATTATGTTCTCTCTGAATATGTTCAGCTACTGATGACTGCAGGTGAATAACAAGAACTCCTGTGGTGAAAGGCATATGTTATTGAAATATAGAAAGTGAAAAAAAATATTGTTCCACAAGATGTGGACAGATGTGGTTTTTTGGATCTGTAAGAATGATAAACTGTCTAACTGATCCATAGTGAAGTAGAAAACTCTATCCTTTACTTAATTAATAGTCCAGGAAGCTGGCTATACTCCATGGATCTACTCTTTAGTAAGCTGGAGAACCAGGGATCACTGCTTCTCAATTACATGTAGAGAGCAGCAATTGTTACACTCTCTGCAAGATTTTCGTGTCCTGCAGGCTATTCAAAACACATCTTGAAGACAAAATTTTTGCTTAAGTCACAGAGTGGCCTCCAGCATCTTCTGAAAGTCTGCATTTACTGATGGGAAGAGAAAGTAGTTAATGGCCAGGGTGAACTACAAAGGTTACTCAGGTAAGACATGCTAACGTTCATATTGTAACAGTTCATCTATTTTTCAGACAGTCCCATAGGATAAGGGAATCTGGCTTTAGAACTTCAAGAGGTATTCAAATGACAGGGAAGCCTTTTTTGAACACTGAGGTATGGTACTGAAATACTCTACTTAGCCATATAAGTATTACCTATAGGAGCTTTTACATCTCTTAATATAGTCCTAAAATCAATAACCAATTTATAAAGCTGCTTACTGGGAAGACCCGGAATACACTATCATGCTTTATAAGTAGCAAAATAACAAATTTCAAAATAGAATATTTAACAGAAAACATAAGCCAATATATTTCATTAATTAAATCCAAAATACTGCAAGAGCCAAATAATAAATAACAAGGTACTCAAGTCAGGACCAGTGCAGTATATAGAATTTATTGATAAAGGTCATTCACATATTGTGAAAAGTGAGAATGGTTTCTATAACATTATCTTATTTATTATATCTTTAAAAAAGAAGCAGTATTAACTTATAACAAAATGTGGATATTCATTTGAGCAAGGGTATTGCCTTTTCAAGACTGTCCCTAAAAAATTCATGCAATCCTCCTTGTTGTTCACTGTTGTTTTCCATGAGCCAAGCTGTGTATTCACCCGGAGAAAAAACACAGGGATACATAAACATCCACACAATCCATTTAATCTACATTCCATCTATCTGGGATCAGACTAAGAAAGTTCTGCAGCTATTGCTATTGTTTGAAATACTACTACTAATAATAATTATAATTAGAATATGGAGAATTGAACATGGGTCAGCAGTATCCTGGCAACCAGGACCCAGCCATGTCCTGGAGGCATCAGGCACAGCCAGCTGAGGGAGAGGATTGTTCTGCTCTGCTCTGCACCAGTCCAGCCTCACCTCGAGTCTGTCTGCACACAATTGGCACCACAATGTGAGGATATAAAGCTATTAGAGGGTGTCCAAAGGAGGGCTATCAAGGTGATGATAGGTCTAGAGGGAAAGCCGTACAAGTAGTGGTTGGAGTCCCTTGTTCAGCCTGGAGGAGACTGAGGGGAGACCTCACCCTGATCTGCAGCTTCCTCACA
>VZTR01021988.1:213869-229335 GCA_013400775.1 Chaetops frenatus | reverse complement strand
TTTTTTTTGTGTGTGTGTGTGTGTTTAGTTTTATTGGTTTTTTAAAATTTTTCCTTAACGAAATTTTTGGCCTTTAATTTTTTCTGTATTTTGACATTAAATATTCATAACAATAATTTGAATTACATTGCAGTAGATCCCACAAATCAAAGTCTCATGTTTCTCATATAATTTTCCTTGACTGGAAAGTTTCCGTCACAATTAGGTTTCTGATATCAAAATTCAACCAAAAATGATAACAGGATTTTTGAATGTTNTTCCTTTCAAGGACTGAAGGTTGTATACAAGGGCATGAGAATATATTGACTGGCTGGGAATGAATGTAGGGTTTAAGGAGTCTGAGCTGCTTTGTGACACTTGTCATTTCTGGAAAAATGAGCCAATCTTTACCAGGCAGGTGAGTTACAGAACGTGCCATGGCACTGTGTCTCTCCATGGAAAGCAAAGACAACATGATGGGACATTGCTGCTTCCTGGGACAAAGAATTGATTCTGTTCTTGTGGAATTTGTGAGGGAAAAGGTTGGCACTTCCACAGGGCAAATGAAGTTTGAGTCTGAAACACAGCATGGAATCCAGAAACAAATCTTAGATCATTCCATGTCAACCAGAAGACTCCGGTTGACTTTTAGTAAGAGTTTAGCAGATTCTGATTGACAGAAGAAGAAATAAGCACACCAAGCACTCTAGAGAGACAGGGTAGAAAGACATGACATAAACAACTGTCAGTTCTCTGCTTTCACCTGAGACTAATAAAAAGTAATTTAAAGATGAGACTCAACTTTTGTTTCATCAAAAATTACTTTTCAGCTACATGTGAGTGATTCAAGTTTTGCAGCTGTTGGCTACACACACAGGCTGGGTGTCAAGCCAGGGCCAAGGTGTTTGGCAGGCATCCCTCTGACAACTTTGTGGTTGCAGACCTCCTGTACATACTTGCACAGAAACTGTAAAAGGAACCTTTGACATGCCATTACATCCTGGAGGTCCTCCAAATTGCAGGTAAAATACGAATGAGTAGACTAGAAGAGGAACCAAGATTTGTCACTAAGATTATACATTCACCAAGAGCAGTGCAGCTAAACAATGTATTTGGATGCTTGATTAAAAGTGCTGCAATTTACAAATCCTTTGAAGAGGTCTAGCATCAAAATGCCAAGAAGAAACCCTGAGACAAACTAGAGAAACTACTCCTTGTGTTTGTAATACTGTGTCCTAAAAAATGAAAAAAACATCAAACAAAATTTATATTAAAATACTTTTGCTTGGGAGATTTTTATTGTCATGAAAATCATCACAGGGTGAGAAAAAATTGAATAAATAATGATGCATTCCTGCTTTACATAGTTTTGAAAGGGAAAAAAAATTAGTCTTTAGACTGCTATAAAATGGTTTGCCAAAGGGATGCAGAATGAGTGAAAGCATATCAATTTATAGCTTAAACTAAGAAGCAAATGCTTAGAGGAGAAACACATTGAAGTCAGCTTTCAACTGAAGTTGTTAACAAAGAGAAATCTCTCTTCCAAAATAAGAATTTGTAGCCTTGAGGGTGATCAGAAGAACCAAGATCAAGGGAAAAATTGAATTTGTCAAAGTGAAATAAACACATTGGTTTTAAAACTGTGGTCTGAGAGAATCATGATGGTCACCTTTTTTTTTTAATGTATACAGTAGACTCAGTAGATTCAGCTCCTCAAACCTAAACTTGCTGATGACAATTCAAATTTTTCACCAATTTAAAGATGGAGTTTATTTTTGAAACTTCTCAAATATTGTTTCTTCATATTTAAGTTCTTTCTTAACAGGAGTTTGAAATTATGTTTAAAGTATACTAAGTATTTTTTATAATGCAATATTTTCATTCTTTTTGAACATGTTCTTTCATGTTTAATTCTGAATCCTTAACTGATTTAAACAAATGCCAAACATTAACCAACCAACACAAAACATTTTAAAAAGTATACTCAAGAGGGCTTTTTTTCCCTGTAAAACAAAGATTGTTATCTTTATCTCTACAGGCTATGAATTTCTTCAAGAAATTATGATTTTTGCAATTAACACTGTCTGCATGCTATAACTTCATCATATTTGTCTGGCTACAGGAAGAAAACCATGGCAGCAGTTTTAATAATATATAATATTTCCATTGCACACTTTTTGGATATTTACTGACCGAAAGTTTCTCAAAAGGCCTGACACAGATGCTCACCCTTGCACATCATCCTGTAAATCATGTAAATAGCATTAAGCTTCTTTTCATTTAAGTAAAATATAACGTCTGCTTTCAGTGAAATAATTACGAGTACGATATCTGATGAAGAATTTAAAATAGCAGATGGTGTTATCACTTCAAAAGCAGGGAGCTAGCTGCAGAGAAGCAGCAACATGCAGGATATTCTGGTCTTGCACCTTCAGATGGTACTTAGTTCTTAAAGCAGGAACAGGAAAGTGATTGATGTTAGGCCGCAAACCGTCTGCTCCTTGCATCCCAAGTGGTGCTGCTTATCCCTTCAGAGCTCTGCTACAGCAATACTTACAGCAGCCTTTGTCAATAAAATGCAGTTATGAAAGGAACTAGCATGAACTCTGCCAAAAGGTTCCTGTCTCAGTGAAAAAGTCACTCCAGGATTACTTGTAAGCACTCCTGAACTTCCTAGCAGTCACCCCTTGTGATATGGATGGATAATAAACCTGAATCTTGTCCGAACTGTTGGTAGGAAATCAACTGCCTGCCCAGTAGATGCAAAAGCTCTCCTCTCTGCCTCATAAGTGGCCTAGAGATACTTTTGCATCTTTCCTAAGATATTTCTAAGCTGACATTGATTTCTAAGTGGCCTCAAGAATTATAAAACTTTACTTGTCACTTGTTTTTTCCAAACACTTGTAATTCTGGTTATCGGCCCTTATACTCAATCACATTTAGATGTGGAGCCATTAGTGGCATAATTATAATGGCATATGCCATTATAATGGCATGATAAATGCCATTAGTTCCTAAACCCTTGGAATTTTACTGCTCATTAATTCAATGCAAGAAATATAGAAACCTCTGACTTTCATACACACGCACACACACACACACACACACACACGCACATATTTTACACATACAAATACATATACATGTTTTTATACATACATGTGTGTGTGTGTGTGTGTGTGTATGATACCCCAGTATCCTCTGGGTTTTTTGTGCACAGACTTCTCTGGACTGTATGTAAGCAAAGACCTCAAGTCAATTCCTTATCGTGATACAAAGTCAAGGTTATTTATATCTAGCATGAATTAACATCTTTATTGAATTTGAATTTGCTGTAGTAGGAAAACTGCTCTTTCCTAGTCATTCAAAACCAGTGAAAGCTGTCAAAAACAGAGAACATTTTCATGTATGAAATTGAATCAGCCATGATTCAGTTATGTGTTGTGTGGCTAGTCATTAATTAGCCATGATTTATATGGCCAGGTGATTACTAATCGAAGATATTATGCTTGTATTAAATATATTTGCCTACTTTAGAATTCAGAAATGATGGTCTAAATATTCCCCACATTTTTACTCAAAGTAGTTGTTAGCCCCTGAGTAAATTTTACTGCTAGAGAAGAGAGTAAGATATGGATAAGCATGGTGAAAGTCTTGATGACAATAAATTCTAAATTGCAAACAGCAAAAAAGATAAGTAGGTGTGCTGAAACTCAGGTTCCTGCAAATGGTAATGAAACATTTTTTTGTATTGTAACAGACCTCAGCAGCTGTCCAAGCTGATCAGTCAGGCCTAAAAAACCTCAACTCTTCTACATTGTTTATATTACAAATTTTACATATTAAAATCTGACTATGAACATGGAGAGTATCAGTTTTTGTCTGCAACATTTCATCTCTCCATTCCTTAGCAGAATGCTTCTTTCTGAAATATTTGTGCTTGGAGAATACATTTTTTAACCCAGATGATTTCCTTCTAAGTCCAGTCTACTCCTTCTGCCTCCTGCAGCTTGACTCTATTATAGAAAGTTGCAAACAGTTCCAGCAACAGGTTAAAAAGACATATTTCAATGGTAAGGCAGGCACAACTCCTTCTTAACCACACTCTTTCCGGACAAGAGTAATGTCCAGTGCATGGCAACACAACCTGAGGTCAGGTAATGCCAAAATCCCTTAAAGTCACTCAAGAGAATGTAGGGGGTAGAATAGAAAACAGATTCCTCAAGATGTGCAAATTGCTGCATGTAACTGCAGCAGACCCCATTGCAGCAACTGAATTGTACAGACCATGTACAATAAATGTTCAATATCTCATTTTTATAGTGTATTACCTTTTTTCTTTATCATATTTATGAACTAGAAAAAGAAAAAAATCCCAAACCAATTAGAAATGCAAAAAAACCCATGCATAATGCTTGAATTATACAATTACATCCTTCATGGGCCTTTCAGGCCCACATGCTTCCAGTGTAGCTCCCATAGGCTTATATAAACATATCCCTCCTGTCCTCTGAAACTCAATCCACTTCAATCTTTAATGTAAATAGTTTCTTTTTAACACGTAATGTGTGCTGATTTCACCTTAATTATATATTTCCCATTGCGAGAACTTAAACTGTGGGATACTGGGAAAGAATTTAACCAGCAGCCTATAAAGAATAGGGGCTGAAGCTTGGCTTCCATTAACACCTCATTAGCCAGAGTCTGTACTGTACATAAAATGAGCTAATGATTTTTAAATGAAGTTGTCAACCTATAACTTAATAATACAGAAATCTATTTATCTGTAATATTAAGCAAGATATAACATATTTTTATCTCTACAAATCAACATGAAGCTATTGGAGTACATAGAACTTGATTGGTCATCTTCAAGCACTGATCTTTAGTGCAATCATAACATTAATACCACAAGCGGTACTAATTGCAGTTTAAATTTTCTAATGGACACAGGATGATGGTTTGAGGAAAACACCTTCAAGTTCTGGATGTAAACCTATCTCAACTTACTAAAAAGGAAGTTAGAACCATAAAATGACTGCTAGGTGGTTGTAGGATCAATTCTAATCTCATAAAGAAATGGCAAAACTCAGTATGTGATTTTTTTTTAGTTTACTCTGAATAAAGACCATCATCTACCTTAGCAAAAATCACCATTACAGTTTGCATTGATTTGACAGGTTTAACAGGGGTTCATGAATGCAGGACTTTCATTAACTCCCACTGAAGCAGAGTAAATGGCCATGGAGTCAAACAGGGGTTGCACAATATATCCCTTAATTGGCAGGGGGATTGTGGTATTCCTATCCATCAGGCGACCCCTCTGCAAGGGTTAGGACCTGATCTTGTTGCTGTGGATTTGGAGACGTGTGCACTGCAGGTGAAGGTCTGGTTTGCTGTGAGAGCAAAAGGTTCCCATTCACTGTCAGATCACTAACTCACTTTCACTGAGCACCACTGTAAAAGTGATTTAAAGAGATTATTTATGAATTTATAAAAATCAAAGGAGTCTCTCTTTCTAATTTGTGGAAGCCTCCTCTTGACTCTAAGGAAACAAGACTTTACAATGGACTGGTTTTAAATATCCTTCCATAACAACAACAAAAAAAAATCTGGTGTCCATAACCTCACCACAGAAGCTTTTAACTTTCCAGTCAGCACTAGCCTGTCTTGCAAGGGCCTGAATCTCAATTAGCCACCAACATTTGCAGTTCCAAAGGCAGGCAGCTAACAGGCCTGCTGATTTCCATGTTTCAGGGTCTTTGCAGTGAAATTTTTAACTGCAGCTACTCTACACTGAAAACTTACACATGTGGGCTTCATCCTCTGTACCACAGCAGCAACTCATGGGACAGGCTGAAAAAAATTCATACACAGGGTGCACCTCCACCTCTTTGTAACTACCCCACACCTCCCTGGTACCCACAGCAGCCTTTCTCTGGAGCAATGCAATTAGGATGAGGGACCCTCCTGCTGTTCCTGTTTGATTAGTGATGGCAGCAGGGACATTTGCTCATTGTCTTCATGCTTGGTCGCTACATTCTTTTGGCTGGGAGGGCTGCAGTAGCTGTTCCCTGGGTGGCAGGTATGCCATTTCCAACCCTTGGCTGGGGATATGTGGTCAGGCACTTCCTGACTGCAACACTGCTTGTAAAATCAGTCACATTTCCTAAGTGTGAAAAATGCAACGGGGTATTGTACAAGGTGAACTATGAGATGGTGATGTGTGTGACCGTGGTAGGGAATTTACGAGGACAGATCTTTCTGTGTCATTGGATCTGAGGGAACTGCCACCAGGCAGAGGAGGCTTGGCCCTCTGTGAGAAATGGATGTTTTAAGATCCCTTTGAAGATATCAGAGTTATGATGTGTTATGGCCAAATTATTGCCTCACTGCTGAAAAGAGAAGTAGTGTGTAGTGAAATGTACACTAGTTTCCACCATCAGAAAGCAATTACTACTACAAGTGAGCAGAGAAGCAGTTAATAGTCACAGCACCATAGTGGGAGCTTGCCAAAACTGCCTGCTAAGCCAAAGTCCTGAACCAACATAACACTAGGTCTATTTGTCTCATTTACTGTGCTCTTCTCATCTCCCTTACACCATCATAAGCAAATAAATATCAATAATAATTATAGCCCTAGCAGTTACATCTAGAAATAAATCAATATTCAAATGCACATTTTAACAATAAGACATGTGAAAGGATTATACAATCAGCATTTGGCACTCATTCCTACTGTGCTCTGAAACCATAGGTTAAAAGTGGTTTATATGTTAAAAGGGGTCATATAATTTATTTTGCTCAGAGCAAGTGATTGTTTACTTAAAGACAGCTTTCCATGACAAATAGTTCTTTTTCTAAAACATTTCTCTGCCCTATAAAAGCAAACCCTATTTCTTATAGCTTCCTAGCAAGATCTCCAGACCAATTATCCTATTCATCTTCTCTCTTTATAATTGATAATTTAGCTTGCTATATAAAACACAATCAAACTTTGTTTAGAGGATACACATGCCATATACACATGGAGCTCTAGATGTTGCTAATTCTTAAATCTTAGCCATTCTTAAAATAGGTAATCTAATCACACTGATGCAGCTTCGTTATCACTTGCACAACCATTGAAATGTTCTTGAGTAAATTGGAATTTGCTCATTCCCAACTATGTCAGCAAAAAAGCATTTTCTTTTCATCTGTGCATAAGAGATAATATCTAAACATTACTGATTGGCCAATCATCAGATTATCTTGCACAATTATCTTTTTCTCCTACTGCAATGATCATATGTCATACCTGTCTAGGTATATAATCTGAAAAGATATGTCCTGTTTCAAGGAACTGAAATGCCATGGATATGCACAGGTATTCTTATATCTAAACATGGGATTAAACCCAAATCATAGGGAAGAGGTGAAACCACATGCAATTCAGAACCGAACAGGGACACTGAAGCAGCTAAGAAAGAATGTTTCAGCCTTCAGGCAACTGAGACTTAAATAATTTTAAACAAAAATAAAAGTTAGAAGTATTCTACATAAATATGTCAGAAAAAAATTAACATTTTTTCTTTGGGTAACTCAGTTAAACTGCAAGCAGTTTTACATTGGCAGTTACTCATTTTAATTATAATGTGATGACACTTGCTAGTTTAGAAAATGAATCATATGGTTGCACAGGAATTCAGTCTTTTTGCCTTAGCTATATTTGTAGACAGAATTCAAAAGTGAAACAGATATTCAATTGTTTAAGGGTTACATGATGCACATTTATTCAGCAATAATTTCAGGTTATCTTCTCCATTTCTTTTCCTCTTGTTAAGAGACCTGACAGCCTTCTTACAGCAGGGAGAGCAAGAGAGAATGACATGCAAATCTAACACACTTTCAGGTAGAAGAATTTTTCAGTATTCTGAAATCATCACTGCAAGTACCTTAAATCCTCCAGAATTCTTAATCTAGGATGCAGTTTAGTACAAGGAAACAATCCACAAGATTTCAGAACAGGAATATTTTACTCTATCAAAGGACCATAATTTAATCCTAATGCAATACATTCAGTGAAGTCAATGAACTTGCACAGCATAAAGTCTTTAAAAAGCTGGCACACTGACCTACCTTTATGTGACAGACGTAACCTTGGCTGCCTCGTATCTGCCGTGTGACACCCAGCCGGTAACTCTAGTAACAAGCCATGCAGTAGCAGGATTAGAAGGTCCTGAGCAGATGCCATTCTGCCCAGGATAAATTTCTTGCTCTCTTCACTGAACTGCTGCTATTTGTTTGTTGTTTTAGTGGGGTGTTTTTAAGGCTCCAACTTCCACTTCTACTTTGCCAGTGCAGTTAGATCTCTCTCTTTGGTCAGTTTGTGGAGTGTCTCTGTGGGAAATTCAGCGTTCATCAGAGCAGCACACAGCCTCAGCTAGCCATTTGTCAAGCTGTGCAAATGTCATGTAAAAATATTCCCTCCCTAGGACAATTGTTTATAAAGTGCGAGGACATTCCAAGGCGTTACTCTGCAGTGTTGTGTCTTGAGCTGTCTGTAGTAACTCTGCCAGTGGATTCAGGAAGAAGCTGTATTTTCAATCCCTCCTGCAAGGCATTTCATTCAGAGAAGGAAGGAGGGGGAAAAAAAAAAAAAAAAAAACACCACGGAAAAAGGAAAAAGCACCCTCCTCCTCGGTGCTCTTCAGAACTCAGCCCCTTGCTCTGACTTGCCAAACAGCTAGTTTTAATTCACCTTTCACCTTTGCTAATTAAAAACAAGAAGTGCCATTCCCTCCTGGAGCTGCAGGATCCACCCAGCGGGAAGCCGGGCTGTCAGGCTGCTGTATTCACTGAGAAAGTTCAGGGAGGGTTTAGGCAACGTACAGTACTAGCTGCTTCTAGGAAGCGTTTTAATCCACGTGCCGTGCACTGATTCCTCAATTGCTTTGTGGTTTCACGCTGTAAAGTGCCAGGAGAAGGGTCAGAATTCCTCCTGTCCCTCCCTTTCAAAAAGTCATTTCAGCTTTTGTTCCCAGCTCAGTTTTACAGGAGGATCAACCCTTGCATTAACTATTTAAGTACATTATCACTTACTGTCGTTAAACAGCATGCTTCTAAGTGGATCAGGGTAAAAAGATTCTAGTTGTATGTACTTTCTCACTTTAAAGAAAAAGGATCTGCTTTTGACTTTTTCTTCCTGCCCCTTATGTTCTTTTACACAGTAGCTTCTCCCCTTTGCATTTTAAATGTCTGTGAGTCTGGAAACTTAGGTCATCTATATCTGTCAGTAAAATTATTTATCTGACTAGATACCTGTAGGATTGGGCAGTATTTAAAAAAATACAAAAGCCTGATCAAAGCACTGTGATGATTAACAGCATTAGATTTAAAAGTGCCAAGCAGCTACCTTTCACACTGCTAACAAGTACGAGAAAACTTCATGTCTTTTTTGCATGTGCAACTTAAAAATATACCCATGGGAAGAACTAGGTTTTTATACATCAAAACTACAGATGTCTGGAATACATTAACTAAGGAATAAAGTTCTCAGTAATTAAGATCTCATGCATATAATCATTTAGGCTTGTGCAAGGTGCATTTTAGACATTAACAATTGCACTTTTTTAATAGGATGAAGCATTAAAGTCATGTTAAGTCTTTATACTTCTCATTGTTTTTTTACAGAAAAAGAATCACAAAGAAAGGAAAATGAAAACTAATATATGCATTTGACAATAATGCACTCAAGAAAAAATTGGTAGTCAACCAGAGATAATAATATCTGGATATAAAGATTTAATAAGACATGTCTGTATGCCAGCAAACTGAAAGGAACCCAGAACAATAATATAATGAAATGCTAATAAATGTAATAGCAAGATACATGGATGGGAGAAGACAGATCTGTTCAAGAAGAGTAAAATATACGAACTACTAGGACAGAGGTAGAAAATGCAGCTTTAGCTAAAGGACAGAAGTGAATCTTCAGAGTGCCCAAGGACTCCTGGAGGCTGCTGTATAATCAGGAGCAGGGAGCAGGTCATGTCTACCTGTTAGTTCTCCAAGAGCAGGTCACGTACACATACCTGGGCTTGCTTTGAATCAGCTGGAAGCTGTGCCAGCAGCAGCTGAGCCACAGGAGCACGAGCTAAATCACACAGCTATTTGCTCCAATTCTTGCACACAATTGCAGGTTGCAGTGGATTTTATGCTGATGTGCCAGCTGTCTGGCAGTAGCTCAGCATGAGCACTTGAGATATTGTCAGTGGAGAATGCAATGCAGGCTCTGCCTTCAAGCACAGACCTCAGCAGGGATGAGTTTATATCCACCTGATGGGATTGTTATTACTGGCACCTTTCTGTAGTACTGAGACATACAAGTGTTCTGCCTTTGACCATTAAGATCTGCTGTAAAGCAGCATGATCTGGTGCCTGTTAAGCTTAGTGAAGATTCTCCTTTGGTTGTGATACTGTGACTTCTTATTGAAATATTTGCACTTTTCCTTAAAAAAAAAAAAAAAAAAAAAAAGAAAAAGACAACCAAAACCACCCCACAAACATACAATTAAGATATTTCTCAAATACTCATTCTTTGTTATCATAAACCTACAAAACATAAACATTTCTGATTCTGAGGTAGTCCAAATAGAACTTTTTCTTTGAAAAGACTTGTTTTGGAAAATTAACGCTTTTTCTTATTTATGAAATGTATTTTCAAAAAGGACACAAAAATCGAAATTTGAGCTCACACTATGAAAGCTAAAACCATATTCAGTGAGTAAAGCAAATATTAGTGCAAAATTTCAAATCTTGCCTCTTTCTAGAACTCCTCTCCAAGATGATATAGGGTGTTACTCATTAATTTTCCTGGCATTCAGCTGGCATTTGTGACGCTCAACAGCCTGACTAGGTACACTTTGGTTATCCTGAAATAGTACCAAAAGGGCTGGTGTGGCAAATTCAAAACAATTTCCCCAACATTAAAGTTCTGTTTTCATTTCCCCAGGAAAGTGAGCTGGAGATGGGAAGGCACAAGGGACCTCCTAGAAACTATGGGCCTTATTTTGTATTTAGATGAGACACAGGGTGCAACAGGCCTATTCAAACAAATACACACATACAAATAAGGGCAATTCCCCCAGCAGCCCGAGCTTACACGCACTCACTTGCATTTCTAACCCCACATATCCCAGCCATTACACAACTCCTTGGCTCCCTACAAACACAACGTGACCCAGGGCTGGAGCTCCAGAGGAGTCAGAAATACCCAAACAAGCTGATTTTCATATTTGTGCCCAAGGACAAAGCTTTTTTGTCTGAAATCTGATTCTCAAGCAGGGTGGGCTGTGTGGGTGCCTCAGGCTCCTTCCCTGCCTGCCGAGGGTAGGGCTGGGGCAAAGGCACAGAGGCAGAAGCTGGAGCTGCTGCTCAGTGTTCTGGCTGTCAGCAAGAAATCTGGGAAGGGCTGCTGGGCATGGGGAAAGATGCCTGCCCTGGAAAGTAACCTAACAACAGAAAAGGAAAAGTCACATATTGGTACATGCAGGAGACTGACGTTTTCCCCAAGTCTGTGCTCTCACAGGGTGAATCCTCCATTTACAATTCGCAAATTGCTGTGTGAGGATTACAAGCCCTTACGCCCTTACACAACAAGTTTTGCAGCAAAGCAAGTGGAGGAAAGGTACACACAATTTCAACCCAAGAGAAATGCGTGGCCTCAGGCAAGGCAGTCAATCTCTATACCTCAGCATCTCTTCAATTTAATAGGTACACAGCCTTGCCTCAAGGGGTTAGACTCTTTCCTATACAGTTTTAAACAGTAGGTAGAAGGATGGCAACACAGATGTTCAAATATTAGGATTCAGTCTTAGATCAGTACAAACACAAAGCCTCAGGGCTGTGGAGCCCTCAGGTAGTACAGTACAAGGGTCTCTGAAGAGTAAACAGGGTAGATTTACTCCTCATTTTCTTTTTAATAAGGCAAATACAACAGATCTCTGTCAAACTTGAGTTTGTTTCAGTAGTATAATTGCCATTTAAGTAAATGCTGATAGATAAGTAAAAAAAAAAATGCCTGAAAACATGCCATTTGAAAATGAAAATGCAAACCCTATATTTGATTGCCAGTGTAAAATCCCTGTAATTACACTATCCTAAAGAGGTAGGTGAGGAGGTTTTTTAAAAGGGGGGAGAAAGAAGGTTGCTGTGTACATATGTAGTCTTTATGTACAGTAAAGAAGTCCATTAAAAGAACTACAAATTAATATTGAGTTGCTATGAGAAGTCTGTGAACCATAGGTTGATTTGCTACAGCTGCTGCAGATCCAGAGCAATCGTAATGAAATCGTTGAACCTGTAAATCTAAGAACTCTAACACAAAATCCTTCTGATGTATTGTGTGAACTGGTTGAAGTTTAACTGATAGAGTGAAATGTAAACGCAGGAGCACGACATAAATAAGTAGATCTGTTGCTACTAGTACCAGTAACAAATTCTAAACATTATAACCATAAAGCAAAATGAAATGTTTAGAAAATTTAAAGCTAGGGTGGTCTGAGATTTACCATAACCAAAACTAGAAACCAGGTGTAAAATTTACAAAGCTACTTCCATCTCCTGATGATATTACACTGAACCAAAGCAATAATTCTGTCTTTCTGTCTGTTTGACTGTGACTGCAGACCTAAAGAAGGTGAGCAACCCCAAAAGGAGCTGTGTGGCCTTCACCAAAGCTAGTATTACCTGTATTTGTATTTGTTCAGTACCTGCAGTAGAGTACCTGCAGTAGATGTAGCATACAGGTAATGATATCTCCATTTATTCAATACAAAAAGATGTTAAACGCACTTAAATAACAACTTCTTTTACAGTTCTTCATCTGTAAATCTTTTTTATGTCACTAGTTGTCCACTGGGCATTGCAGTTCATATTGACACGTTGACTTTCAAATTGTGTCATACAAAATTTCTTTCAACAGATGTAGGGTTTGAAGGAAGGATCTGCAATACATCATGTAATTGTTAGCTCTGCCTTATCTGTTTCCTTGAGGTGGGAATTCATGCCTGTTCCAGTCTCCATTACAAACTGGCCACTGTCTCCCTTACATCAGCTGTACTGGGAGCAATGGTTACACCAAACGGCCTGTCAGGTACTGCAGCATCCTAACTCCCAGTCTGCCCATAAAAATTCCATGGACACATTAGTTAAGAGTGCTGACAAGACACAACATGACAGGGAAAAAGCTGATCCAGCATGTGAGTAATCACTCAATAATATCTTCTGGAATCTCTCTCAATGTAAAAGGAGCAGAACCACCACTTCAATGGCCCTACTGACCATAGACCCTCAGGAGGATATGCCAGCTGATAGCAGGAGTGTGCTGCCAGATCTTGTTTGTTACTAGGTAAATAACAGTAAATAGTAAGAAGACTTGGTCCTCCATGGAATTTTCAGATTAGAAGTATTTTAGGTCTTTCCTTTTGTCATTGGGAATTGTACCCTAACCCTGTATGAAACTAGAAGTGTTTGTATGAGGTGTCTCCAGGACGGGGATGTGTTATTTCTCTTGTTTTATACACAGTGCATTCTCTTTCATCCGGGATCAAATTTAGACAATATTCATTAAGCAAAGGAGTTTGACTGAACATGAACCTGTACTTCAAACTAGCCAAAAAATTACATGATAAATTAATGCTCTGGAGGAAGAAAAAGAGTCTCAAATTCCATTCCTCAGCTCTGAAGAGTTTTGAGAGGTAAATACAGAAACATACTGTCCTTGGAACACTGTTGTTTGCAGTAGCATTGTTTCTGTGTGTAATTACAGGTGCATGTCAATACTGCTTGGGACATAGACTGGGTATTTTGACTAACCTATAAAAAACAAGTGGAATAAATATTTCTTTCTTCGAATTCAGACCTCTTAACAGATTTCTTTATAGGTTGGACTGAAAAAACAGGCATATCAGTGTATCTTATTCCTGAAATCAACTCCATGTGCCTGACTTGCGATTAGTACATTGGTCACAGCAATCTGTACGGTTAGTTATGGATGAAAATCAAATTACTGATTTCTCTAGAGGAATGTATTTTTGATGATATTTTTGCTACTAAATAATTACTGAAGTCTCTCAAAAGGAAAAAATAAATGAAACATTTAGCTGTTTGTTGAAGATAAAGATGAAATATAGCATGACATATTTCCTACCCTGATCACCGAGCAGGAAACAAAATTGTAATGGTCAAAAGTCTAATGTTAAGTAATTATCTTTCAGATATTTCCTATTAAATCAGAATGATGGATATATTTTATTAAAGATTAATTATGCACTTTTTAATCCCAAATTATCAATATGAATGCCATTTAGTTCTCCTTTTAAATGATTTTGCTTCCGGTTGATTTCTACTTGGTTCTTCATTATTCAAAAAGAGGACAAAACAACAAAAACATAACTAGTTAGGAAAGGATGATACTTTATGGCTTAAACGTGCCATTTAGTAGCCTCAGTTCTTAGCTATTGATTTCTTCTTCTTACGGAAGAAGTGATTTGGCCGTTGTTGGAGACAGTTACAGGCAAAATCTTTCCATGATCAGATGTGCAAAATTATGACCTACACATTTTCTGTCTAAATCCTATAACCACCATTTAATGCAATTATCATCTTAAGGTGAAATGAAAACATTAGTGAAAAAAAAAATTTGACTACAAATCAGTTAGAGGTTTTAGAGCTACAAATGCATTTTAATGCAGAATATTTAAAATCAATACCAGTTTTATTGCCCACTAAAAGATTTCACATTCCTACACATCCCTATTTGAGCAAGGTCATGACATCATCAGTTCTGGACACAAGTTCTGGGATACACTTAGTTTGCATTTCTGCTCCTATTAGTGGAAGCCATGTGCCATGACAGATCCCAAACACAGAGAACTGGTACATTGCTATGGCATTTGCAGCAGTGGGACATAATCTGCTTTCAGGAATGCATTAGATTTCTTGTGACAGCAACATGGGTCCAAAACCTGAGGGAAAGATGAAGGAAATCTAAAGAAACTCTTCTGGCATTTAGCAGAGAGCGTGCTTGGAAGTTAGCTGTCTGTATTCAACTTCAGCACACAAAGAAGCTTAGCGGATACACTCCTGTGTCATGGTGGTTAAAGCATTAATTCTCCCGTTGGCTTAAAGATGTTCCTAGGTATATATCCTGCTTTGAATCCCTGTACAGCTGTCAGGCAGCTGACACTCAGGTTCTGGGAAGCTGAGTACTGAAGCACACAAATCCCCAGTGTTTTGCAGCAGTTCCTGGTGAGCAGTGGCTGATCTCACTTGCAGACATGGGGAGCTTTGGGAAGGAGATCTCGAACCTTTCACACTGTACAAAACCTCTCCAAGAAAAGAACCCCCAGTGTGATGGGAACTGAGAAATCTATTTCCCTTGAGGTCTTCGGAAATCCCAGCATTAACCAGAGTTATTTTCAAAGGAGAAAACCACAAAATCCAT
>VZTR01021988.1:172017-209652 GCA_013400775.1 Chaetops frenatus | reverse complement strand
TTTTTTTTTTTTTTTTGTGAAGACAGAGAAAAAGAACTTTGCATTCTCTTCAACTTGAATCTTAATTTTCATTTTTAAAGTACCAAAATGTCATTTTCACATTTCAAGTACTGAAGTACAGTTATTCATATAGCACCATTCACAGGACCTCCCCACATCTGACACTCAGTTCCCATGTTCAGACCATCAGACTTACACATTCAGCAAAATGGAAGCCTGTCTGAGAAAGATTACTATTGCTTGTCACTTTTATGGAAATGTGCCATTTTCTTTTGCAAAAGGGGTATGCTTGATCAAGAAAGCCTGCCAACTAAAATGATATATTTATAAACACATAAATCTTGATCAGCCATAGCTGGGAGCTTTTTTCTCTGTGGGCTGAACACCCAACAAATGACCAATTGACTGCTATGTTTGAATAGCTGTAAGATGGGAGGAATTATTTGGTACTGGAGGTCATATTTTATTTATTTCAGTTCAAGTGCCAGTAATTTTCCACAGCTAATATCCTGTTTTTAAAATATCTTTAAATTATCTCCCTAAAAATAAAATTGCATACTCACAGATGTCTTTCACTGGCCTTAATTCTAAGCTTGTGTCATTGAACTGGTTCTCTCCAGACATATTCACAGGAGTTGTCTTAGGGTAAAGATTTCCTTGAGTATTCCTTGAGTATTTTCTCCCAGATTTTAATGAATGTCTCAGGATGTTCTGATTTTCTTACCATTTCTGTCAAAGACCCACAATCTGGACTCCCAAACCCCATGATCTGAAAAATATCTTTCACTGAGCAATAATTCACCATCATCACTTTTCCNCAATTGAATTAAGGACATTTTAGTCTTTTTTTTTTTTTTTTTTTTTTTTTTTTTTTTTTTGGGTGGGAAATTAACAGTTATGAAGAATACTGCCCTGAAATAAACAAGAATTACATCTAGAATTCACTATAAAGTGGTCTACATTCCTTTAGACAAAGAAAAGAGGGTGCCTTGGTGCCAAAAACGGCTTGCAAGCTGTATGTCAAAGAGGAGTCAATACAGAGCAATGAAGTTGGTACATAGTGAAATTGAGAAATATGATTTCAGGGAACTGTTGTTTTAGGCTAGGATGTGAAAATAGTGAAGGTAAACCTATAAGAGAAGGTTTCAAAGGATCTAAGAAGAACTGAATCTGTCATAGTTCTTAAGGTCCCAAGGAGAGGATGGACATAGGTGGTTCTTGTCTGTGGACCACTTCAACTTTGCCTCCCTGGCCACAACAGTGGAAGAAGCGATCAGTTCTCTTCCCTTTTGGGCCTAAGTATCTGCATTTAATTTTAGAAGCAACAGCACACACAGAGAGAGAGAGACAGTGAACATTTCAGTGCTCAAGTGTGCGTCAGTATTGAGGAAAGAAAAAACCAAACACCATCAACCTTGTTCACAAGAACCACATGATTCTGTGCAATCAAATCTATATTTATCCCTTTTTTCACTGTAGCTTTGACAAGATGACCCATTCATTTTAGAGTATTAAATGTGGCTGAAAATGGGACTCAGCCCAAATATGTCACACTAACCATGGTTAATAGTGGTTGATAGTCAATAAAACTAGAAATCAGCCTGCTGTAGCTGCTAAGGTCCTGGACAGGATTTGGCCTGTAACAAATCCCTACAACACCTGGTACTCTTAAAGTTGTGAATTCAAATCAGAAATTATATTTTGTAGACTGTATTAATTTTGGACCTGTATTTTCCATAAATTTGTAAATTCATTCTGTGTTACTTGTAAGATAGAGAATGCAGAGCATTTGGAAAGAATAAAAAAAATAATAATCATAACAAACAATTTTCAAAACCTGTTTTAATTTAGATCTGCTGCTTAACGGGCTGCCCTTCATCCCTGCGGGGTTTTCACAGCCATACAGATTTAACTGACTCCTTGGTAGCTAGAGCTCATTTAAATGTTCTGACATTTAGTCTACTTTAAAGGCTCATAGAAACATTTAGAATTCTCCATTGACCAAATTGCCTGAAAATGCAACTTTTTAGGGTTGGAATTTCTTGCTCTTTCCACCTTATAAATAGCACATAACAGTTGGTGTCTGAGTTCCTTCTACTAAAGGTAATATTTTTAATATCACCAGATAGCAAAATGGATTCCAAATCTCACTGGATATTTTGGATTAAATTCTTGCATCATAAAAACATAACAAAAATAAAATGCTGAATGTTCAAACTAATTAATAATTATTTGCCTGTTGTGATTCACAACTTGTTTTTGGGCATGCACTTCACTCTCCCTCAGATCTCACCCATCAATGTCTTCCTTTTCTGTAATGTTTCTTCATATGGATAATTTCTATAGTTAAATAATCATCATATTTAAAAGCAAAAGTTGGAAGATAATTTTATTTGTAAAATTTGTTTCTATATTGGAGAAAAATCATATGATTTTGATCAGTGGGAAGATCATGAGATATAGAACTTTTTGCCAGTATTTGACTGGTAGCAAAAAACGCTGTGTTTAAATTTTACAGTGATCACTACAAAAAAGCCCCACTGCCTCCATCCAGAAACCTGGGGAAATTGTACAAACACTAACAGTGTTCTATGAGCTAATTTTCTAATGTGACAGAAAAAGGCTTAACAGATCTTATATAACAGCTAAAATTTGCACCCAAGGAAGGAAAGAGCACATTTAAACAGGTAGACAGAACAACAGCTACATAACTCTCAGAGGATAAATATAGCTGCTTAGCAGTCTTTTTCTCCAGGGAAGCAAGTTTTTAAAATAACTACCTCTTAAATGTAACACATACGAAAGTATGTCTATAGATTTCTCTACTTGTCCTTTTCATTTTTTTCACCTCTTTGCTCCACCCAGTGACAAAAACTCTTTCTCACATGACTTCTTATTTATTATTTCTACCTTATTAACTGTGGTGAATGTTTAGATATCTATGCTCTGTAGAACTTCTGACTGTCTAAACTTATTTAAGCAGCTAAATTTAGCTGAGATAAAATCTACCTTGCTTAAGTTTATGAAGAATGCAGTAAGTCTTGCTAAAATACTGACTATATATATTGTGTTATTCAACAGAAAATTTGGTACCTAATTGCAAGCCCATTTCTCCCAAACAGCAGCCATGACAGCACCATGGTTCATGGATATCTATTTCGTTGTTTCATTGTCTGGCTAAAAAAGTAAGTTTCAAGGTCCAGGAAAATAGAATTTACTTGAATAACAGCAAGCCAAATGCTTCCTTTCAGAATTGCTGAAATGAATACACAGTTTTTTGTTGCTTTCTAAACCTGCTCTATTTGGAGCCAAAAAAACCCTGCAGGAATGTCAAATGAAAGATACTGAACAGCAACATATTAAAGGATTAATTCTGCAAAGGAAACCAAATAATTAACATTCAGGAGATCCAGTTTCAGTTCCTGTCTCTGCTTTTGTGGTGTTTGTTGAGGTCTTTTAATTTCTTCATGTCTGAGTTTGGCTGTAATTAAAAATAGAGATATTACTTTACATGTTAAAAGTATACAGCAAAGATATTTCTTTGAATATTTATGGAGTCTAAACTTATCAAATACAAATACCTTTTGGAAATTCAATAATCTTAAAAAAAATGCGTACATTTTATACCTCAGAATACTCATGCAAATGTTGTAGAAGTGAAAAAACTTCCATTCAAGAAACATCATTTGTCATGCAAGGGAGGCAGATGTTATTAACTATCAAATAGAGACCATGCTTATACTGCACAAAACTATAAAAAGTGCAGTAGCGCTGTAAGTGAACCAGAAAATTACAATGTGTTGTTTTTGCTAGAGGTGGTAAAAATAACATCGTGTTCACTAAGAAGGAACGTTGCTTTTCCTTTGAAAAAAAATTGTTATATGAGAAATCTCTGTAAGTTACATCTGTCAGTGATCTTTATCTAGAAGACCTTTTCTGTTGCATGGATTTCTGGTTTTACAGTAGTACAAAATAGATGAAGTTTGCACTAGAGCAAAAGCAATAAATTGTGACAGAGTCCAACAAGTCAGAGTGATGTGGTTCTGCTTCACTGGCTTCCTGTGTGAGTCTGAATAACCTGAAAAGGTCATTTTTCTCTCCTTCCTTCCTCTCCTTTTTCAACTGTTTGGCAGAACATATTTTATGGCACACCTGAATGTGAAATAATATCATAGACACCAACCTCAAATGCTGGAATATCAGTAGACAGAAGGGGTTTTTTTCTTATTGGATTTGCCCTCAATTATATCCAGAATACCCAAGGTATCAAATGTATTGATATAAAATCATACCACACCACCTTCTTCTAGCATCTCCTATAAGCCAAGGAAGAT
This sequence comes from Chaetops frenatus, assembly GCA_013400775.1. Taxonomy (NCBI): domain Eukaryota; kingdom Metazoa; phylum Chordata; class Aves; order Passeriformes; family Picathartidae; genus Chaetops; species Chaetops frenatus. The sequence continues at coordinate 205,318 of VZTR01021988.1, read as the reverse complement.
GCATGTTTGATCCAAGCCTTGCACTCATTCATACTAGCATTCTTTACAAATCATATGACAAATTTGACTTTGACACACATTTTTATATTACATTTTGACCCTTATTACAGGGATGTTACAAGATTTAAAACTGGGTAGATATATCAAAATAATAATTGTAATAAAACCCCGTAGACTATTAGAATAATTAAGGTTTAAAAAGACCATTTAATACAGCAGAGAACTTGTGTGGCTTCCTTTTAATTCATTTCCACAGAAAACCAAACCTCTTTCTGATAAATATGGAGTTAAAAATGAAAGCAAATTAATGCTAGAGCCAAACTAATCCAACTTTTTTATTGATGATATTGCTTTTGTTTTGGGCAGCTGCATGTCTTGCAAACGTGGTTTTGTGATAATCCTGTACATGCTCTTATCTTATACCATGCCAAAGTAGGATTCTATTGTGGAATTAAGCGCAATGTTAATAAGAAAAATCTGAAAAACAGGCGATAAAAAAAGTTCAAAACCAGGGTTTTTTCTTGAAGAGCTGCTTACAGTAAAAAAAAAAATATACAGATTTCCTTTACTTCTGATCATTTCCAAGCATGGAAAGTTGAAAACATGAGTTTCCAAACAGGCAGAAATTTTCCACATGGCTCTTCAAGATTTCTCTACTTCTACATTGAAAACTCTTGGAAATAGAGTACTTAGTTTCTTTCCTATCTTTCTGGACCCTGACTTTTAGCTCAGACTTTGGTCCACATGTGTTCTATCTTGACCTTTATATGAAATCATAGTCATTTATTAATTTTAAAGAATATATTTAGAGTTACATGGAATATGTTACCTTTCTTTAATATACAAATGACACTGTGATATTTATTTAGGTTCCTCTGTGGTGGGGGGAACCAGATAATTCAGGGAAAGATTTAAGAAAACTGCTGGGAAACGTGGAGTAGTTTTTCACAGAATATTATGCCTTGTGCCTTGTTTGATAAGAATTACCAGCTGTGATAACAACAACCAACAATACTTTATGTCTATAATCTCATAACAAGGAGGAAAAATCAGTCAGAAACCAATAATTCTGTCTATGTTACTTATATCCAAAAGATTAAAATTGTTTTTGCATCATAGTGTATCCTCTGATAGCTCAAATGCACTGATACTTCCATATTCTGTCAAGATCAGGAAATAGATGTTTCAGAGAGCAGAAGATAAAAAGATAGATTGAGTCATGAAAAGAAAGATCTTTATATTTGTTTTGATTATACTAATGATATTACTTGGCTTTGAGCTCACATTCTTAGGCAATTCTGATGTGTTGATGACTCTTAGAAAAGACTGCACAGAAATATTTTAACTTTCAAAAAAAAAAAAAAAAAAAAAAAGGAGTCCAAAAACATATTGCCTGCTAAATCTGGCCAAATAAGTAGCCATGTCACCTTACCCAGACCTAAATTAGATCCTTAGCTCATAAGGAGTCCCATTAGTTTCTCTGAGGCTGTTCCTGGATACAGGTAATACTCAGTCTGCCTAAAGTCATTCATCTGTTTTTAACAAAATCCAAATAAAGAGAGAATGAAATGGTAGTCATAGATCCCAAAAATTTTTGTTAAAAAGCACACATCCTGAAATTGTCCTATTGGCTGCATGATTCCTTCAGTTCTTCAACCTATCCTGTGAATGTTGAATCAAGGGCTACTCATGCAAGGAGAGAGAGTTGCAGTGTTTGATCTGATACTTCCAAAGTTAAGATGTCAGTAATGGTTGTGTATTTCTTCAATATTATCGTAGGCAATGAATGAAAACAAGATAAAAATAAATACACATTGTCATGGGTTTGTTCATTAACCGGGCGGAAACACCATTTAATGTAGCGGTTTCACATTCGCCTGCTCGCCTGCTCACACCAGGCGAGAGTGTAGTGTAGTGGTTTCATGAGAATAAGGATTAAGAGAAATGCAAAACAGGCCTAAACTTCAAAGATAAAAATAGTTTCTTAACAAAAAACAACAAAATCAAAATCAACCCCCAGGTGGTTTCTTCTTCCTCCCCCAGCCCCCCACCCATGATGGTTCCTTTCTCCCACCTCATTTATCTTCCTTTACCACCATTCTTTCTCATCAACAACACAGAGAAACAAACTTAGAAAACCCCTGGTCAATTTACCACTCTTGAAATAGGCTTTCATCAGTCCAATTGGAAGAAGAGTCTCTCTTGTCTCACTATGGAGATTTTTCCCACAAGAAGCACCAGTCTCTCGTGGAGTTCATGTCACCGTGAACTCCCGCCCAGAAAGGATATTAGTTCACATGTGACACAAGTCTTCCCTTGGTTACAGCTTTTCCCACAACTGTCATCCAAGGGCTCACTCATATACTATGGGGTGGAGTTTTAAGGATGAGTTGTCCTGGTAGGAAAGCAAAGGTCTTCTCTCTCTGGAAGCAAGGTTTCTCATTCCTGGAACAAGGGGTCTTCTTCTATCCCCGAGGGCAAGGGACTCTCATCGCTCATATCTGTAGCCTAGTCCCCATCTTTCTCTCCCTCTGGTCAGGTTCCTCATTAATCACAACTGCTTCAGCACCAAGTGCCTTTGCTCAGGTTACAAGCAGGACATTCGCGGCATCCCCCCAAGGTATTCCGTGAGTTACAAGGAGCAGTTCATCACCATGGCTTTACAAAAGATTTTCAGCTTAAAGGCATCTCTTCTTTCTCCCCTCCTTTAGTCTTTAACTTTTTTCTCATTGACTTAGGAGCTTCTGAAGCCTTCTTCTCTGGCTCAAATCCCGGTAACCGCAGGCTGATCTCTCTCTCTCTCTCTCTCTCTGTTGGGGGGGAGGGGGGAGAAGCCCAGCCCGGGAGAGGGGAGGGCCGGGAGCCCCCTCCTGGAGTTCCATTCTCCTCTCCCTCAGGCAGGGAGGGGGAAGCAAAAACAACCTCAGAGCAACAGCAGCACTGCCCGAGGCAGGGGGGGGGAAAACCCGGCAGGGTTCCGGCCCCAGCCCCGGCACGGCCCCCAGGCCCTGGGGCCCGGAGTGGCCGGCCAGGGCCATGCCGGTGTTACCTTCCCCGCGGGCGGAAGTCAAAGAGGGCTTCAAACTTCCCGCTCCTAAAAATGTAAGCTTCGCAAAGACGCCTCTAATTTTCAAGTGGCTACATGAAGTGCCCATCTTAAAATTAGCCAATCCGTGGGCTCCTCACCTCTGCTGGAAACTGTGCCCCGGTGGAAGTAGAAAAACAAAGAACCCCCCGCAGGAAGGAGAAAAAAAATAGTTGTTGTCCTTTAAACCACAACACACATAAATATGTATTATGCTGTTTATTAACAGTTTTTCTGGTGCTGTTATTAAACCTTTACAAAATGTGAATAAAAATATCAAGAATACTTTAATCTTGTGAAAGATAAACTGACAATCCATGACAACAAATTTGACAGAAAAAAATTAATAAATCTAAGTTCCCTATTTTTTAATTAATCCAATCATGTTATATATAGGAGGAGGCTTTGGATTCCTCACTTCAAAAATAAAATAAAACTCAAAATAAAACTAAGGACATTTTGAAAGCTGGTCTGTAGTCACATGGAATTATTAGCTTTCCTGCAGGAAAAGCTAGGTTATTTTTTATATTCAGTTGCACTCTAATTAGACATACTCTGAAATTTTTAGAAGGTCAGACTATATGAGTTAATGATTCTTAAGGTATTTATGAATGACATTCTCATCAGAGACCTGTAACAGGGGCTGATATATTTTAAGTTTGTCCTTTTCTAGGAACATGTCCATACTTACCAAACTGGAGGCAGAGATTTATGCAGCTTGATGTCAGGCCTTCTATTCTCCAGGTACTTTCCAGGATGTTACATCCATATGATGATGCTCATGAGATATGATTTTTTTTTCCTTAATCACCACAAAAGATTCCAGCTAAAGCTCTGTTGTGTCTAATAGTGACCATTATCCAATGCAACATTCCTGATGTTTGCAAATGACAGTTGACTTTAGTTCATCTGACATAATCTTTCATTGCTATAGCTACTTTTCAGGAGATTTGGTGGACTTGGCAGGCATCATGCAGTATAACAATCAAATGCCCTAGAAACAGTCGTGGAGGCACTGGGGACAGGCTGGCACTTAGTTGCATGGGCCTGGGAAAAACTGTTTGTTTCCAAATGAATATCGTGCCCCCAAACAGAGCACAGTTATAGTGGTTCTTTTATTAAGTCTGACTTATGTAAAATCTGATTTATGTAACAGTCAGCCAACCTTCTGAGTAGCTTAACTTCCCAAGGGACTGTAGAATACAAAGCCATTCTTTGGCTTTAAGGTTGCTACCAGCAACATGTAATAATAGAATGTAAGTCAATGGAAAACAGAAAAAAAAAATTACATACTCAAGGCACATCTCTACTCTAGACAATTCCTTTTAAACAGTTTTCATTTTATTCATTATGTGCATCTTAACAGTTTTTACTGATGTTAATCCTAATGACTTGAAAGCTATGAATCCCATTATAAGTGTAAAATCAGAACAAAAATTCATTATCAGGACTTATAAAACAGAAGACTGTAGAAGGATGTGTAACCAAACAGACAGCATTCAAAATGTGCATTGATTTATTTTTAGGACTGTGCATGCTAATATCAATCACAAAGTTACCAGTGTTGTGGCAGTTGAAAGACAGCAGATTTTTTCCGCTTGCAAGTACATGGGTATTTCAGATTTTTCTTATTTCCTTTCCCAATCAGCCATGTTACTCTTTTCTTTCTAAAAGCTCCATCAAAATCTAGGAATAAAAACCTTTTTGACACTTGCTATTTGCTCCAAGTCCCATCAAACTAGTGTAGAACCACTCTCTGTGGAAGGCTTCCCAGTGTCCTATTCAGCATCAGTTAGATTACTTTGGACGTGAAAAAGGTTTCACAAGGAAAGCATTACAGGAACACTCTAAGGAGGGCCATGCAGCCACCTTCTTTCATTTAGATGTCTTGGTTTTGTCCCATATAAAATCTCTGCTTTAAAGCATTAGGTAAAATATATGCCACCATTAGCTCACAAACTAGAGCCAAAGAAGTTAGTAAAGTGTTGACATAGGGGCATGACAATCATAGTCAAGGTTACTTGTGCTATTAGGTAACTGAAAATATTTTACTCAGTATTTAAGAAACTGAAAGTTTGTTCTGAGAGTACTAGCTTAGCATTAAGACTGATTTACTGACTGGGTTAACACAAGTTGTTCTTCACTAACAAACAAGCTAGTAACTGACTAAAGTTCTTGGTGCATGAAGATATAAACTGTGTTCTGGTATAATCTTTCAATGATAAAAAGCGAATAAAAGTAACTAGATGGTCAAGATTCATAAATATTGTATAATTACACCCGTCCGTTTATTCTTTTTAAAACTATTTCCAAAGCAAATTAAATGCTGTCTCTGGGAAGTGTTTTTTTGCATTGCATCAATCCATAATTTTTACTGGACTCTGTTTTTGTTTTTGGGTGCTGATTCCTGTTTCTCAGTGTTAATCCCCCATTGTTTCTACCGTAAAAGCTAACTGATTGAACTTCTTCTTCAATTATTCTCTAACAATTGGATTGATTCAACACATTCATTCATTCCAAGATGAGACAGGACATGAGGAGAAATAACAAGTGCATTTTTTTCTTGTATTTCAGAGAGATCCAGGAAGTCATTTCAGCTATTCAGTGCAAGGCCTCTTGGGCAAAACATGGAACACCAATTTTTCTACACTGGAATAAGTGGACTTGCAAAACATTTCCTACCCCCAATGTACAGGTATCATTTCCATTTGATGGCTTCAGATATAATCACTTGTCTGCAGGGAACTGGGAACAGGTGAGGAGGTCAAGAGACATTAATGTGCTGTGACTGAATGTAGGACTTTTGATAGAGACAGTCTGAGCACACTCTTTACATTAATGCAATGAAAAGCATTGTACTATATTTTGTTAGTGCATAATATGTGCTTCATTTTATTGCAAGATACTCTTTTTCATCTGTGCAAGATGGAAAGAAAATACACTAAAGTTCCTGCAATAACCCTTCCTGTTCTTGGTAAGTTGGTATTCCTAATATAGGCCTCTGGAAATTGGATGGTATTGATCCTCATTTTTGCCAATTCCACAGAATACAAGAGGGTGTTATGGGCTGAATAGAAGTGGCTGATTTTCACATTAAAACTTGGAGAAAGCCAAGCAGTCAGCTAGAGAGTGGGAGCCATAGTGGTGACCATCAAAATAATCAGTGTTGAGGTGCTCTTCCCAGCTGCCAGAACTGAGATTTTCCATAGGAACTGTTTGGGAATGCAAAAAGCATAACAATTTTTATTATAAAACTATGACCAGACATAGTTTTAAGTTTTTCAAGTATTGACAAACAAGGTCATTGCTAGGAAATCTGATCTATGTTTATCTGCTGTGGGAATGTGCAAAATGCAGTGTGCATTTATTGCTCTAAAGGGGGTGGAATGGGGAGGAGAGAGAAGCAAGAGGGAAAAAAAGCAGAACAGAGTAAAGTATTTTCTCTTTCGAAGTTATGACATCTTTTTTATCTCCTCATGTAGGTGATCGTGACTGTGCTGCAAAAGCTCAATTAGGCATGAACTATGATCCTTTGGGGTGCTGTAGTGATGTTAAACTGAGATTAAGTTCTCTCCCACACAAATCTATTTCACTTTAGAATTTAATATGGATGAAGTAACTTTTATAAACCTTCCAACTGGAGAAACATAAGATTCTGACAACTTTACTAGCAAGTGTCATTTTGCAAATATATAAAGCTGGCAATTGATTTTCTTTCTCTAGTCTTCTAAGAACCAAGGTTTAGCTGAGAATTCTATGGATCAGATCCATAATGGCATAAGAAATGAAGGATATAGGCTCTTTTCTTGACATCAGTAGCAACTAGAGTTACCAAGACAAGATGTAGTTCTTCTCAACATGTTCTACATATATGGCCTGTAATTACTGAAATTTGCAAAATAACTGAACGAAGGCGAAGTCAAATTTTGAATTTACATCTATTATCTTATTTATGGCTTGAACTTACAGGGAGAAAGATAAGCATAAGGCAGGAAAGGATTTTGTAAGGGCAGAGCAATAGTATAATTGCTGGAAATAGAAACTAAAGATAAATTTTCTGTCACCTCTGTTTTTCCATGTGAAAGTTAAACTTCTAACTTGAAATCCTAAGGTATCTGTTGAACACTGATAAGTAACAAGTACTATGTAAAAATCACACACAATCAGCTCTCAAAATAAGTCTATTTCTTTTCAAGTTCTAAAATATTTTATTTGCTTTAGTATTCAGTAGTGATAAATAGTCTATAAATAAATAAAATATAAACTAATATAGTTTTGTTTAACATTTGAAGGAAGTCATACTATGAATTTTCAACACAATATAATGCTTTTATTGAAGATATTTTTTTGGAAGATTTTAAAATTCATTTTGTAGGGCTCATGTCTAAAAAGGCTTAGATTATCTTACAAGTCTGACAAAATATACATATTTTAAGATACTTGTGACTTTTTGAATAAAATCAAGTGAAATGGTTTCCAAAATACAAATAAATAATATTCAAACTTCGTCCACTCACAAATTAGAACCTTTCTTTCAAACTGCCTTATATCTTTATATTTTTTGAGAAAACCAAGAAATGTATCTATTTAGTTAGAATGATATCCAGTTAATGGGGTTCTGCCAGTTGCTCCTTACCCTGAGTAGGTTTAATGGGTCCAGTGGTCCTAATTTCAATCTGGGGAAAGAAACGTGCTTTTGAGCACATATATTGTGCAATTCATATACAAAAGAAATGTACAAAGTAGCATTGTGATTTTCACTTTCCTATAATACTCTTAAACCTTGATATTTGAGACGTTTCCTGTGGTATCAAGGCATCCTATGGAGGCACAAGTTCTCTGTTCTCTGGAACATAATTCTGCTTGTAGGCAAACAAACCCCAAAACTGCTCCTTTGGGGCAGCAGCTCTTAGAAGAAAAGCTAGGTTAATAGCTGAAAGTGTACCACAATTTAAATACTTCTTTCTTTGCTATAAATCTGCTTAAATAGTCAGGCCAGTATGGTCCTAACATTAATAAAAACCTAAGAATTTGTAACCCGAAAAAGCTCTGTTTGTTAAGAATTCTGCAAAGTTTAAAGAAATTTCTTTTTCAGTCAAACAGGGCTGGCTACTCTGGGCTGAGCGTTTATTACCGCCACTTTTCACCACTGCCAATTAGCACCTACCAGGGAACACAAAGCCAGATGGTCATTGCCACTGAGGGCTTGCTGTCAAGAATTTCCCTTTCGTAAATATGGGTGTGTGAAGGAGAGGGAGAGGGGAAGTTGCATGAAAGGAAGAAAAGTTGTATAAAACCTGCTTTGTGTTTCTACAGAAAGGAACCCAGCAAGAAATTTTATGATGTTATCACAGCTACTTCTAAAAAAAAGAATTCTATTTAAACAGAATAAGAGTTCCATTCTTCATCTGGTTTTTGAAACTCTGTATAAAATGAGCCCAAATGGACTTAGCTCAGGTACTTTGGAAAACAAGAAGATTGACAGCACTGTTTTGGACTGCTTTAGTAGAAAAAGCAGTTCATAAAAATCCTATTTTTTCAATTTAGAAATTAAACTATTAACTCTTCTAAAAATGTCACAAATCATTGCACTGCAAGGAAAACTCTGACCCACTCATATCAGGGAGTTTTTCCTGCAGTAATTAGTTATCATTAATAATTATGTATAAAAATACAAAATATATTAAAGAGAAACACAATAGTGTGTTGTTACAGAAATTCTGAGAGATATCCCTTGAGTAAGATGTAAATGTACTAAAGCTGGATTCAAGTGGCACAGAGCTGTAATTTTTTTGGATCTTGATGAAATTTCACTTGACTAATTGCTCCTATATTTCTTACACTGATACAAAGACTCCTTATTACACTCTTACTTTCTGTGTCATCTTGGTGTACATTCACAAAGGATGCTGGATGTTTTTTCTTCAGCCATAGCTGAATTTCATTAATGGATACAGAGAGCTAGCATATTGGCTATAAAATTTGAATGCTTTTGGATCTTTGGATAAGAATTGTTATATGCAATGCTGTCAGCTAAATGAAACACCTCTCACTGTGCTCTCCAGCTCAGCACTTTTTTCTTCAAATATCATATCTTACTACTTTTGCCTTATCGGCCATCACAGAGAGTTGATTGGAAAACAGTTGTATAAATTAGAAATTAAACCCTTGCCTGGTGGTGGAGGTTAATAAGGCACAAAATACAGATCATATTGATGGAGGGAATTAGTAAGTAACATGTGTACTATTTTAACAGATCCCTTTTTATTATGGTTTATAAATCCTTCATTATAAAGGAGTCAATGTTGCAATGTTGCTGAGCTCATCAAAATGTAGGAAAAGGAATGTTAATTTCTGTTTGTATTTGATAAGTCATCTGTGAGAAATTTAAATTATTAATTGTTTAGAGGGTGTAGGCTTGTACTGTTTACATTTGAATGTTTTCTTTTTTCCTTTGAGTCACCAAATAAGTATTTAAAGTTAAAATTATAGAATGTTATTTTTAGCATACAATCTCTTTATAAAACATGGCACAGTTAGAAACAAAGTCTGAAAGGATGCCTCAAGAGCATGTACCCTGTTTGTTAAGAGTGGCCCTCACTGAGACTTCCTCTAAACACTGAAATTCCTACTGAGATTAGGGCATGAACTCCAAAAATGAAAATATTGTTCAGTATGTATTTCAGTCTTGGGACAGTATGGGAGGGGGGGATACTGATACCAGACTGTGGTAATATCATTAAGTAGTTAGTAGCTATTTTGATCCTGGTATTTGTCACTGTAACTCTTTAATTATGTTTATGTATTTACATAGGGTGACATGTACTCATTCAAATCACAAAATAGTTTTCCTCTTAGTGAAGAATTTCAGCATTTAGTTAGGTGAGAGACTATGGTTATTAGGAGAGGGTCTTCCATAAGCAGAGCAGCTTAAGCTGTATAATGTAGTTCTTCATTGACACATAAGTACTTCTGGAAGCACCTGGCATGCTCTGATATTTAGCATTTTATTCCCATTTGTAGGCTGAGGACAGGAATTCCTTGGTTTAGTTTATTTTTTATTCCTTCTCTTGTCCTTATTTTATGTCTTTTTTACCCCCTTCATTATTTTAAAGACATCTTAGAGAGCTTCTGGCCCTTCAGTGAAATATTCCAGTCTCGGAAATTTGACCTTTTATGTGAACATTGCAGAAAAGGAGCAGATTCATAGCTTTTAAGTCCAGAAGGAACCATTTGATCATCAACCCTGACCTGTATAACACAAGAAAAAGAACTTCCCCTCTATTGAGTCCAATAATTTGTCTGTAAGCCATCCAGTAACAGGATGCTATATTTTAACAGTTGTTTAAAACTGTACAAGTCTCAAATTTTTAACAGTGGTTTCAGTATATAATTCAAGTAATACTCATAAAATATGTCTATGGATATTTCTATGATTTTATATAGATCTTTGGCTAAGCCTTAATTTAGTTTATTAATTCATTGGTGAAACATATGTTGCTTTGCATTTGAGTGGTTTCAAATCTAAGTCTTAAAATTCTCCAAATCAGACTGTGCTGCCATTAGACCAAATTATTTCATCTCTCTCACACACACCCTCTTGCACCCACATAAGTTATCAAGCTTGAATTCAAGACTTACTTGTTAGTTGTGAACACTGAACAGTTTCTGTCAGATTCAGCTGTCATAATCCTATATAGCACAGAAGAATTCAAGGGCACTATTAAATTGCCAGTTCACATCTATTTATATCACATAAAATGGCCTTTATCTGAGCTTTATTTAGCTTTGCCTCCTTAGCTGCCCACAAGTTGATGGGAAAAGTTACATTATGCAAGAACAGACACATGCTGTGGAAAGAGTCTCAGGTAAAAGACCAGTAATGAGAATCATGTTCAAACTATATAGTAGTTTGGTTTTAAAAAGTGTGAATAAACACCAAATTCTCTGTTGAGTTACTGTGCAAAATGGGTCCTCTGAGAATAGGAGTAATTGGCTATCACAGAGGTTTTGGGATAAGTCAAACTCAATCTAATCCTCCCAACCAGTAAAAAAAATTGTGAAGAAAGAGTGCAGTTCCTCATCACAGCTACTGCTGAGTGGAAGAAGACCTTTTAATTTTCACTGAAATGAGTGATACTCAGGCTCCACTACTAGTAAATGACTGCTGCAGAGTACTGTATGTGGAGATACAGAGAGCCACTAATTTTTAACAACTCACCAGAGTTAGAAGAGCGATCACTAGCTACAATCACATTGAATATAATGTAAGAGATGTTATGAGAAAGACACAAATCACACTCCTCAAAGTTGACACATAGTTAACTACTGCTAGCACAGTGGTTGTCAAAATACGATACAAACCAGGAAGTCATCCCTGGACACACTCAAAGCCTTAAGTAAGGAAGTCACAATTTGCTGTTTTGTCAGAGCTGGCTAGGAGACCTTCTCTTTGTCAAGAAACAGCACAGAGTGTGCAATTAAGCTTCTGGAGAATGAGTGGACATTGCCTGGGAGTTAACCAGAATGTTAGGGATGGTCAAATGCATTGGAGTCAAGATCTCCAAAACAAAGTGTGAATGTGTTATACAGGTTAACAGTTAAGAGCTGTCTTCCTGAGGGATTGGAGGGGCATCCACGTTTTTAATGGGAATCGCCATCCTGCATTGCCAAGTTCACTGTCAGTAATGTTGGCATTTCACATCACAGGATCTCTGAGCAGGGGGGCAGGACAGGAACCAGGGTCATAAAGAATCTGTTAATATTGCCTTTTTGGTTAAACTGACAGAGAGGCCTGCTCATACAGTCAAAGGGAAGACATGGGAGTGTAGTTACATTCTCCCAAGTCTGAGCTTGTGCATCCTGCTTTGTCCTGTTGGATTTTGCATGGCTGTGAGCTGGCTCAGAACACAGGGAGGGACAGCTCCAGAGGCAGAGCTTGCTCACCCCTAGTATTTAGAGGTAAATGCCATCTAGATATGTATAGCAAACACCATCTAATCATGCTCATTGTGGTCTCTGAAGCCACTGACAAGATATTTTAGAAGCCAAACTGAATCCAGACATGAAAAGAGAACATTTTGGAAAACTGGATGATCAAAAGATATCTGAAAACTGTTAAAAAGCCTCTGCAAACCACATAAAACCCTGGAAGACAAAGAAACTATTAATCAGAAGGGAGAAACAGAAGGTGGCAAAATCCTCTCACTATGATTCACTGATTAGGTCATAACAGGGAGAAAATTCTGCAATTTGCAGCTTACAAACAAAAGAAAAACAAAACATAGGTATTTTAAATCAGCAGGGTAATACTCAGGTTATGAGAAATATACATAGTACCAAAATCAGTGTTCTGTCCTTCTCTGTCTGCTCACAAAGTGTTTTTTCAAATCACGACCGTAAATAGAAAGAGTCGAGTGGGGAGAAGAATCCACATGGGCAGCAAGCAATTCATATTTGACTGAATTTTATAATTCCTTGAACTTCATTAATTTTACTGGTGCCAAATGTTTACCAAGTATCCGAAGTAAAAGATAGTCTACAGTGCTTCAAGTTCATTTCTGAACCACAAATGTCCAGAGATACAGTTAGGGAAAAATATTATAAAGGCTACTGAAATAGAAGGGTGTTTCTTAGGCATTATTTATATGTTAAAATAACAGAACAGATAAGCAAGATGCTGAAAATTAGAAAGAAAGCATTCAGGGAGTCTTCAAAAAAAATTATTTTGGGAAATTGTGTTTGTAGAGACAGCCCCAAGTATTTCTTCTAAAAATATTTACAGAAACAAAACAGAAGTTTGAATAATAGCTATGCTATTAATATTTAGTGAATAGTAAACATGAAATGTTTATGAAAAGTGAACAGGAAATGAATGCAGAAAATACTTTCCAGGATATAAATATTTGTGACTTGTATCTGCTGCCTCTCACAGAGACACTGCTTCTACAAGAATTGTAACCTCCTCAACAGAGATTGAGAGCATCTGGGAGATCAAGCCTGGGAGCCATGGCCATATTGAGGGGTAAGGTGTAGCAGGGCTCTTGGTCACTGATGCTTTTCCTATGTGGGAAAAAACAATTCCCCAGTTACTCCTCTTTGTAGTATTTAGAGGAGCACAAAGGGGGCAGGAGTAAATGCCTTAAATGGAGCAGGTAGTCAGATCATAGAATGATAGAACATCCTGAGTTGGAAGGGTCTCATCAGGACCATCAAGTTCAACTTCCATCCCTGCACAGAACATGTCAAGAATCCCTTACTGTGTATGAGACCATTGTCCAAATTCTTCTTGAACTCTTGGTGCTGTAACCACTTCCCTGGGGAGCCTGTCCCAGCACCCTATCACCCCCTGGGTGAAGATCCTTCTCCTAATATCCAAATTAAATGTCCCCTGACTCAACTTCATGCCATTAATGTGGGTCATCTCACTGGTCACCAGGGGAGGAGATCAGTGACTGCCCCTCCACATTCCCTCATGATGAAACTGCAGACCGCAGTGAGGTATGAATTTGGCTTCTGAATATCAATACGTGGTTTTTTGTACCCAAGGAGAAGATGGAAAATTCCTTGCCTGAGCAGAGGCATGTAGAATGGCAATTCTAACTAGGCATTGTCAAATAACTCAAGGTAGAATCTGAAACCTGGATCGTCATTGCCATCTATCCTAAATTCATCCACAGGGAGTCAGGTTTTAATAACCAGCATGCAGGAATTTAACCCCTTTTGGTGCTTCCCTATGTACTGGGAATCTTCAAGAGAAGAGGCAATTTAGAAATGTGGTGAAGTTACACAGAAGAAAGTTAGAAGCTTTGAGGCTGAGACACAAGGTAAAGGAGAAGATGAGGCACAATCACAATCAGCAGAACACAAAGGGGTGATTAACATGGAGAATGGATCGACTGAGATGGCACCAGAAACCACAGCTATGATCACTCAACAAAGTGGTAGACTAGCTCTTTTGAAGCACTGAAAACATTAACAATGTGTTACTGGGAACGACTGCAGTGGCCTCCTTCTGTCCTGAAGCATTACTGTAAAGATTTGCAGTTCTACTCTAAAATAAAAGCAAAGAAAGGTTTGCAGTGCTGTACTGTTAACACACAGACTAGAAAGATGCTGTGGTATTCATTAAAGCTTTATTTACAATTGCTCCAGCAAATAGAGTTTGTACCACACATGCATAGAAATGTTGCAGTAAAGTCATAGAAACATTGAATCGTGGTGTGGTTGGGGTTGAAAAGGATCTAAAGGATGATCGAGGTTGATGTCCTCACACCCCTCCTCCACAGGCAGGGACANTAAGGATAGGGGGAACATGGGAGAAACCATTATAACTAAAAAACACACCACAACAACCTTTTGTCCTGTCACTATGGTACACTCTGTTATTATTTTAAACTTCTTTTAAGTATTGGAAGGCTGTTCTAAGGTGTCCCTGCAGCCTTCACTTCTACAGGCTGAACATCCCCAACTCTCTCAGCTTTTCTTCATAGGAGAGGTGCTCGAGCCCCTCACCCCCAGACATTTTTATGCTGATTACCCCAGACCTGGCTAAAATCAATGCATGCACTTACAAGACATACATAAGATATTTTCCTTATCTATCAAAAAAAAAAATTAAACTTCGTTAACAACACACAGTGTACCAAGGAGCCTTGGTTTATGATAAAAAGGATCTAGTAAAATTTTTTGAGCTGTTTCAAAGCAAATTGCAGGTGAAAGCACATCTTCAAATAAGATTTCTTCACCTAAAAAATTGAGTTATATTTGGAACATATCTTAAGACAATTACACTGATTCTCTGCATAAACCAGTCCTGTACCACACATTGCAGCTTTTCCTACAAAATCAGGTGGGTTATGAACACTAAGTGGTATTCAGAAGTACTCAGAAGTAGTAGAAAGTAAAACAAAACACTAATCAAATTGAACAAATAAGCTAAAAAATCTTGGGGGTAAAAGATATCCGAGACATGAGGCAATTGAGACCTTTTGTTTAAATCACCTCTGTTCAGGTAAAATGAGCTCTCTGTTGATTTTACAGATTTTGCTTTCATCTCCTCTTCAGAGAAACAGGGAAATCTGTCTTCTCATATGTGCTTTACCATAAGTACATTCAAAGATTTTATTGCAAACACAGTTTGTTGTATGTAATCCAAATTTGGTTCCATGCATTTAATTTTCATTGTTATTAAGTTCACTGTACCTAGTTTTAACAGAAGAACTCACAATTTTTTTTTCTTTTATCTTTTTTGGCAAATCGTTGTTCAGCTCACAGTGGTCAGAGACTGAAAACTGGCCTCTTCCTCCAATACAGCAGGAGTCACTGGCCAGTGCAGATGTGAGCAAAAGCATCTTAGCCTCTGTTTTCATATGAACAATAGTATTGTTTTGCTGACACTGAAATGGGAACTACAGTCAAGGCATACATAATCCTTTACAGTGCAATAGGCACCATGTTTGTTCCTAAAAATAATTAGGAAATACTTCCTGTAGGATTTGTCACTACACAGGAAGTTTGGACAGTTGTATGATTTGAACTGTACATATTGTCTGTGAATATTTGGCTTGCTAAACCATGCGCACTTTCCTGTGTGAAACACAGAAGCCCATTCCTTTCCTCTTGTTCACAAATCCCATTTGAATGACGTGCTAGCACATGCAGCATAGTTGATGCTGTTCAAACTCAACCAACTTACCGCAGCAAAACCCCCAGGAACAGCAAAAGTTATTATAAAAGAACCATTGTCATACCTTATACTGAAATTATTCTTTGTACAGCTCATCCCAGATCCAGCTGCTTGTACTCCAGATCTACCAAGTCATGGCACTAATTCCTAGCACATCTCCATGCTGGGTTGCCCTCTGGCTGTGGTTTGGAAGGAGCTGACTTTTTGTGTAGGATGGGAAACCTCTGCTTATGGTACAATGATTGATATTCAAATTCTACCGGAAGCAGAATTAATAGTACTTTCCAATTTCTCTTTTCATTATACTGGATAGAATTATCTTAAGAATGTTAATACTTTATCAACATTTAATTNTAAGGATAGGGGGAACATGGGAGAAACCATTATAACTAAAAAACACACCACAACAACCTTTTGTCCTGTCACTATGGTACACTCTGTTATTATTTTAAACTTCTTTTAAGTATTGGAAGGCTGTTCTAAGGTGTCCCTGCAGCCTTCACTTCTACAGGCTGAACATCCCCAACTCTCTCAGCTTTTCTTCATAGGAGAGGTGCTCGAGCCCCTCACCCCCAGACATTTTTATGCTGATTACCCCAGACCTGGCTAAAATCAATGCATGCACTTACAAGACATACATAAGATATTTTCCTTATCTATCAAAAAAAAAAAAAAAACAAAAAAAACCCAAAACTTCCTTAACAACAACATGGTNCACAGCTTCTCTGGGCAACCAGTGGCAGGGCCTCACCACCCCCACACTGAATAGTTTCTTCCTTCTGTTCGNTGTGTACCAAGGAGCCTTGGTTTATGATAAAAAGGATCTAGTAAAATTTTTTGAGCTGTTTCAAAGCAAATTGCAGGTGAAAGCACATCTTCAAATAAGATTTCTTCACCTAAAAAATTGAGTTATATTTGGAACATATCTTAAGACAATTACACTGATTCTCTGCATAAACCAGTCCTGTACCACACATTGCAGCTTTTCCTACAAAATCAGGTGGGTTATGAACACTAAGTGGTATTCAGAAGTACTCAGAAGTAGTAGAAAGTAAAACAAAACACTAATCAAATTGAACAAATAAGCTAAAAAAGCTTGGGGATAAAAGATATCCGAGTCATGAGGCAATTGAGACCTTTTGTTTAAATCACCTCTGTTCAGGTAAAATGAGCTCTCTGTTGAATTTACAGATTTTGCTTTCATCTCCTCTTCAGAAAAACAGGGAAATCTGTCTTCTCATATGTGCTTTACCATAAGTACATTCAAAGATTTTATTGCAAACACAGTTTGTTGTATGTAATCCAAATTTGGTTCCATGCATTTAATTTTCATTGTTATTAAGTTCACTGTACCTAGTTTTAACAGAAGAACTCACAATTTTTTTTTCTTTTATCTTTTTTGGCAAATCGTTGTTCAGCTCACAGTGGTCAGAGACTGAAAACTGGCCTCTTCCTCCAATACAGCAGGAGTCACTGGCCAGTGCAGATGTGAGCAAAAGCATCTTAGCCTCTGTTTTCATATGAACAATAGTATTGTTTTGCTGACACTGAAATGGGAACTACAGTCAAGGCATACATAATCCTTTACAGTGCAATAGGCACCATGTTTGTTCCTAAAAATAATTAGGAAATACTTCCTGTAGGATTTGTCACTACACAGGAAGTTTGGACAGTTGTATGATTTGAACTGTACATATTGTCTGTGAATATTTGGCTTGCTAAACCATGCGCACTTTCCTGTGTGAAACACAGAAGCCCATTCCTTTCCTCTTGTTCACAAATCCCATTTGAATGACGTGCTAGCACATGCAGCATAGTTGATGCTGTTCAAACTCAACCAACTTACCGCAGCAAAACCCCCAGGAACAGCAAAAGTTATTATAAAAGAACCATTGTCATACCTTATACTGAAATTATTCTTTGTACAGCTCATCCCAGATCCAGCTGCTTGTACTCCAGATCTACCAAGTCATGGCACTAATTCCTAGCACATCTCCATGCTGGGTTGCCCTCTGGCTGTGGTTTGGAAGGAGCTGACTTTTTGTGTAGGATGGGAAACCTCTGCTTATGGTACAATGATTGATATTCAAATTCTACCGGAAGCAGAATTAATAGTACTTTCCAATTTCTCTTTTCATTATACTGGATAGAATTATCTTAAGAATGTTAATACTTTATCAACATTTAATTAGAATTTTTGTAGTCCTATAAAAGCTAATCAGAATGAATGCAAGGCAATTCTAGGACAATTAAAAAAATCAAAAGCTGCTTCTCTAAAAACAGATCAGAAGTGCAAAGCTTTGGTGGCTAATGAATTTTCAGTTAAAGAAAAAACAATTGAAACTTACTTGAATGGGACAAAATTCCTATCTAGAATCAAGATGTTCAGCTTCATGTGTGAATGAGGTTTGCATTTAGGGTCATTTAGAATTTTGCAAGACAATTAGGACATATATACTAAAACATTTTCATTTTGACACAGTAATTTGGCAATATATTAATATTAGCATTATTTTCCCCCTAAGCAGTTATAGCTTGAGAAATGTTATCTACTTTCTCAGACACTGACATTTTTAAGTACTGACTGTTATGTACTATATTTGATGTTAAAGAGAGTACTCCAGAAATATCCAGCTGACACATAGAAAAAAAAAATAGAGGTCATTTGAAAAAGGACCACTTCCCAGTAGGAGTTCTTATAAATCCCTTGTGAAATGAGATTTATACTGTCTTGCCTGATACTAATAAGACATAATGAGTAGAATTTCTGAAAGAGCTATTGTAGTCTGTCTGCCAAGTGGAAAACTGTACGTCTAAACGACTAATTAGACTGTTATCATAACTTACACAAATTGTGAATCTAAACTGAAGGAACCCTCTGGGGCTAGTAGAATGCTCCTGGTCTCCTGCTCACATAAATTTAAACCTAACAATTGTGCTAACAGAACTCATCTGCTGAAATACAGGTCTACCCTACATGTGCAATTTTAAGTTCAGAAAGTAGTTCCAAAAGCAAAACTGCAATGGTGGGAGAGAAATTCTATTCATAGCAACTGGGATCCATTAACTGGCTTTGTTTTTGCCAAATAAGTATGATATGCCTTTACCCATGAAATGTATTTTTCAATAATGTTTTATGAATAAAAATTAATTAAAATGAGACTTCCTTAAGGAAGTGTGTGTTTATTGAGGTAATAGATGTATTTAAGAATATATAGCTCTCTCTTAATGTGTGTTTACATATCTATATGGGTGTATGCATGCATAAAAACATATAATTGCACTTCTTGAATGTGTGTATGTATGAACAAATACAGAGAGACAGAGAAAGAGAAAAGTGCACAGACTTCAGATGGCTTTTCTTGGAAAAGTAAAGATGGGAACCAACTTAAATCTTACTAGAAACAGAATTATCTAGACTTTTCCTTTATAATTAACTCCCTGAAGAAGACCACGGGGTTTTAAAATAAGTAAAGTTACATTTTTATAAGGAAGAAAATTAGGATTTATGAATTATTTTCATCCAGAGGAATATTTGAGAACTCTCTTTATCCAAGGAGTACAGGAAAAATAAGAAGTACTTTTGTACCAACTTCCCTTTTCTCCATCCATGCTTGCAAGCAGAACCTTGCTTTCATATGATGTTGCAATTAACTCAGTGAACTTTGAAATACAGTAAACTTTTCGTGCTGTCTAATCCCCCCAGGAGTTTCTCATTTGTTTTATGTAAACCTTGGCTGATCAATCCATGTGTTTCACTGCACCTTAGTAATTTCTGAGCTGCATTCCCCCAGTCCCACATTTAAAAGCTTTTGCCTGTCACCCCCTGAAGTCTCCAAAATTTTCTGTCTTTTCTGCCAGGTGATTCCACTTCAGCTAATCTTGAAAGAGAAAAATACATGACCTAGAAAAAATATGAAACACATCTCACTCATCATAAAGATTAAAATACGTGAAAGACTGAGGTTTGGAGGATAAAGTTTGGAAAAGAGAGGAAATGGCCTTAAGTAAGTCTAGAATGTTCAGAAGCACAACCAATCAAGTTCAGAAGTAAATAATTGTATCCACCCAACAGAAGATATTCTCTCTTGCACATTAACAAATGCAAATCTCCTTCTAGACAGGTTTGGTTTTTTTTCAAAGCCAGTTAAATTGAGTTATCTGCAGGCACCAAGTTTAACTTAAATTAGATAATGTGGTGAATAGACTTCACAATAAACCTTCTGTAGTCAGTGATCTGTCTGTCTGACTATTTATTCCTCATGAGGAACTGTTACTGCTGATACATATAATTCCAGAGCTTATTTCAGCAGAATATGGACCACAGATTTGTGCAGGAGTCATGTACCTTATGGATTTTACCACTTCTCTATTTGTAAGCAACCAGAAGTACCATACTGCAAGATTTTCACTGAGTGGCACTAGGGCATTTGTAAGGAAGTAATAATTATAAACTTATTTTCATCAAAATCAAGTTTTTTTATTTTTTAAAAACACTTTTTTTTTTTTTTTTCTGAAATACAAAAGTTATGTATATACTGCCCAGAGAAGCTGTGGGTGCCCCATATATGGAAGTGTTAAAGGCCAGGTTGGATGGGGCTTTGAGCAATCAGGTCTAGCAGAAGATATCCCTGCCATTGGCAGGGGTGTTGGAATTGGATGATCTTTAAGGTCCCTTCCAACCCAAGACATTCTATGTTTCTGTGATAATATCATCAAAATGCTACAGAACTTAACAGTTGATGACCTCTTTCTTTGTAGCCCAAATGATTGGCAGTCTGTTGGAAGAAGAAAAACTGTAATTGATTATGCTGGTGTTCTGAACAAGTACTAATATTCCCAGTTTCTCTTGCCAATATCAAACTCTATTCTGAAATTTTATGACGGAAAAACAAAACAAAACAAAGCAAATTAACAAAAAACAAACAAACAAACAAAAACAACAACAACAAACACACCCCCACCCCATCTCCCTACAAAACCAGTCACAATTCAAAACCCTTTACTTCTCACAAATCAAAAAAGAAACACAAGTCATGTGGGAGTAATGATTTAAAAATCACAGTGACAGTATTAAAACTCAGAAGCTGCTGCAGATGTACTGCTTAAATTTTTCTTTTGTCTCAAGATTCATTATTAAATACAATCATAACCTCATCAACAAAGGGATTACTGTTTGGAATAACAACATGTTAATAAAGAACAGAGAACTGGCTAACCTCCAAAGGTTTCAAATTTATTTTCACTGAATAAATATTCCACATGTTACTTGCTTATCAGAATATGCAAGATTTAGAATCTCTGAATGATTATAGGAAATCTAACTCTTTCAATACATTTGATTTCTTTTTTCACTTTTTCGGGCCACCATACTTTAGGGCTAGGCTTTTCTGAGTTGCTCTTGTCCTCATGATTTGCAATTACAAACCATAAAAGCAGTATTCATTTTGTCTTTAGTTTAGACATGGGAGTGAGGCTCAGAAAGTGTAGGTTCAGTGTTTGACACAGAAAGTCAATCTAGGTCTCAAGTCACAGCCACATGGAAAGTCACAGTGCCATAACGAGTTACCCAATATAGCTGAACTGCAGCAACGTTTATCTTCAGTCTCTTAGCCTGTGACAAGTGAGAAGTGATTTACATTTCTGTGGTCCTCAACGAAATGTGTGATGAAAGAGGATGAGGATTATTTGAATTACTTCACATTTGCCACAAACCAAGGGAACACAAAGGGACAGTTAAAACAAGTTGGTTGCTCTTCAGGAGCTTGTTATCTCTGTGGGAACTTGTCTGTGCACCTGAGCCTGTAACTCTACTTCTTTTTGTTCCCTTTTCATCTTAGATGGTTGAAAATTCACCAGGCCTAAGGGGTGTCATAATAAGCCACTTTTTTGTTTAAATTTCTTCTATATTAATAAGGGAACTTTAGTAAATAATATCACTTTTCTTGGCTCATTCACACAGATAAAGAAACGGCACTGTTGCCAGCTAAAGGTGTTTCCTTCTGAAAATATTATCATGGAATTAATCACACAGTAGACATGGGATATATCACCTGCAGCACTTGAAAATTACAGCTTGACCATTCAATATTATAATTTTTTTAAGCCTCTAACTTCTTAAACATTAGAAGTTAAAAGACAGAAATGGAAAATTTCTTCCCTAAAATTATCTATCAACCTAAAGGTAGAATAGAAATTATGTAAAATTTTCAGCCCATTTCTCTGCATTGCAGATAAAGTTGCCCTGTTATAGATTAAGCATGTGGAAGTAAAGAGCTATAGAAATTTTTGTGACAGGAACTTATTTGTTCTCTGAATACTTTTAAAAACATAACAATTTTACTTTTTACAATAACAAATTAAAGTTTCACAACTTCCTAATTCACTTCTGAAGTGTATCAAAAGCATATGGAAAGCATAACTGTATTTTCCTTACAGTGTGGTAAAGAAGCATTCAGAGTGGAACAATTTTTTGAGATTGAAGTCTGTCAAACAAAATGCCATCAGGAAAAATGATGACTCAAGAGCAGAACCTTTCTGCAGTGGCCTCTTATGCCAGTCCAAAATGGCAAAAGCAGTAAGACCATACAGAAAGTTTGCCCCATACCGTGTGTTATTCTTGGTGGAAAAACACCTTCCTGGCTTTGACATCAAAATCCCATAGCAGTAAATCTCAACTCATGTGTGGCCAGAGAGTCCTGGCTGCAAGAATAGCATGTTTTGGGAAGTGAGGTGAACGGAAACATGGATGTTGGAAACTTGTCAGAGCAATTTCAGAACCAAAGAAAGGCAGAGAAGGGCTGGATAACCTGAGAATAGATTTGTTTCACAGCTACTTCAGGAAGTGTACTTACAGAGTACAAGTGCAGTTCACCTACTTTTGTTTTCATGTCTTGTTAACAAGAGCACCCAGTAATTTCATTTTTCATGAAATGAAATCTTCATTTAGTTATTTTCATCTTTGACAAAGCTAGTACTTTAGAGTAAACTTCCACAAGTCTGCCATAGGTTGCTTCTTTTCTCTGAAGTCACACCAAAATGTTCAAATTATTGAAACTAAAAGAAAACCTGTAATGAGCAAAAATAAGTCTGAAATAACACCATGTGACTATGGTTAAATTCCTATCTCCCCTATCTTTGAGAAGGTCTTGCATAAAGCATTTGAAATGATATGAAATAAACTGGAATATGACCTTTGTGTTTGGTGCAGAAATAGCTGAGGCAACAAAGCCACCAAACCTGCATACACAGGAAATCTGACTGAAACAGAAAGAGACAAGGGGCTCTGCAGTCAGAATTAAAACTGGGAGAAGATAAAGTGGAATTAGCAAGATCTGAAAGGTGCCACTTGAATCTTTAAGAGATAAGAAAGTTGGAGAGGAAACGAGGAGAATGGTTTGAATTCTGTATTTGTCTTCACATTTTTTTGCAGAGCATTTATCTCACCCACATAAAGAATAACAGCCTGTGATAACAGACAGTTAATAAGTGGTTACCTGTACTGTTTAACATGTCTGAACAATGAATCTACAGCTTGCACTTGTTAGGGGCTGAGAGAGTGACAGTGTAACAGAGCTGTTATTTTAACCAGTCTCATTTTCAAAATGTTCATACTAGGCACCCAAAACTTTCTCTAAGTCATGTACTCTGAAAATTAGGAAATAGAAGACATTCTTTTTCAATTGAAATATGATGAAGTCTTTAAATACATGGCTAATTTTGCCTCTGTTAGAGGATATATCACCACAGGATGGTTATTTATCTTTATGCAAATAAACTTAACCTTCATAATTTCTCAATTTTCAGAGGCTTTTTTAACAACCTTTTTTTAACCTAGACACACATTCACTAAACATTCCACGCTGAAACAACCATTATCTTAATCTCTTATGAATTTGTTTCCATTTACTGCTTCTCATTAGTTGACACTCTTTGGTGGAAGGTCTGTAAACCCACAATTAAGGAGTGATCATGTGATCTTCCCCAAGTGTAAAGCAATTGCATTGTTTTTTTTCAGAGAGGGCTTCAAGTGCAAGCTGTCTGCCGCTTCTGCTTCTGGTGGTGAACTCCCCTGCTTTTACACTTGGCAGAGTGCAAAAAGCACAAGTTATCTTTTTAGTTTTCCCAGAACCCCATGTTAAATATAATATAAAGAATTCAATAAACTTGTGAGGGTGAGAAAAGTCTCACTGAACTACCATCATCACCAAGCAGGGTTCCCCAGTACTTAGAGGCAAGGGAAAGGTCTTACCAGACTAAAATGGATGATTGTTTCACTCATCTTAGTCTTCTGCTTCAGAAATTAATGAATCTGCCTTGAGATGGCTCAACGATAGACCCTGATAAATGGCTCACCCTAGAAGAGATGAGTCCCATGTTACAATTTTACAGATACAGGGCTCAAACATAGTGCTCATGAAAAACAGTCCAAATTCTTTCATAAATATGAGGTGAGGCACTTTAATTTAAATATTTTTAACATACTTAGGCTTAGGTTTATCATGAGCATTCAGCATATGAAGAATCAGTAACTCTAGTTTGTTACAGTCATTGATTCAGGAAACATTTAGCATTTCATTGAGTTTAGATCTCGTTCATAGTTTGCTACATAGATGTAATCAAAGTACTAAAAGCTTATATAAAAATCTAAAACCAGAAATCACGTACTTTTGAACAGTGGTTATTGAGTTAAGTTTCTCATTCAACAAAAATTCTTCTCTGTAGCAGTAATTCTCATCTGTGCTTTCCCAAGTCTGTTCTTTGCTATCTTCTTTTAATGAGGAAATGTTGGCTACAAAAGATCACCACAGGTAATGTTAATACTTTAATTTAAATGTGTATTTTTTATGCATAATTTCTCTGATATTTGTCACTGAGAATGGGAGAAAACACACAGAAACATTGAAAACCTATTCTCTCCAAATCTCTGGTTGTTCCACAGAGAAAACATTCAAACTATTCTCAATATTGGGTGGGTCACAATAATCTTTTTTTTTAAACCCTGCAAAATGTTGGCTCTTCATTCAATTTTTACAACTTTTGCCAGAACTTTTCAAATAACAGTATTTTTAATTTATTCTATATTTCTACACACCTCTCTGCAGCTCTCTAATGAAGTCTGGGCAAGCCTGTTTCTTTCAAGAATTTGGCCAACAAAGGTAATTAGGAACGCTGCTCTTGCCAGCTCCCCAGGTGGAATATTAAAGAAAATAAGCAAGAATGGAAAAGTAAATATTTTTTCTAGCTGAAAAAAATTCCACTAAAGGCACCTGCACAATAATTCATCTTTTTCCAAATTTCAGAGCACTGGATTTAAGGTTTTGAGAATGTTTAGTGTCAATTGGAGAAAGGGCATTTCTGCATCACTCAGATATAAACTAATCTCAGTCTTCTAAGAAGCAATAAGAATATTAAGCTCTGAAGCTTCATCTTAGTTCATTTCAAACCTGTCCATCTAGTGTAGTATGTTGGAAAATCATGTGGACTCAGATTTTATCTATCTAATCAGTCTGCTCTCCAAGGTTATTTCTTGCTTAGATATTAGCTTATTCTTTGATACTTTGTATAGGTATAATGTAATTTCGGCATTTAGTTAATTTTGTTTTCTGCATTTATCTACTCTTCTGACTTGTCCATAGCCTCCCAAGACCTTTCCCCTTGGCAGTTTTTTGCTCTCTTTTTTTTTTATATACATTTATTTGCTCCAGAAATTCCTTCACTTCTTATATCACAAAAAAATTGCTGTTTGCTCTTTTGCTCTGTGGACATTCCCATTCTCCTTATATCCTTAATTATCTGCTGACTTACTCAGAAATTATTACTGATATTCTTTAACGCATATTTTAGACCAACACTTTATAGTTGGTATTATTTTTTTTAGCTTCTCCTCTGCCTCTTTGGCTGGTCTTTATTAGGGCACACTACATTGCATCAATATAGAATCCCCTTGAGTAGGGAAATTCTCATTGTAGCAGGCTTTACCAGATTTTGTTGCTTTGGCCTCTTTATTGGAAGAAAAAAGGGACAAAGTTACAAATGAGAACCATTGTGTCTTCCTATTTGTGGATGCCCTAGAAAGGCGTTCCCTAGGTTCTGGTTTCTCCCATGGAATACGAACAACCCAAATATCAATCTACCCCAGTTCACTGCCCTCTGTTTACCCTATATGGCCAAGTTCTGAACCCTCTCACCCCATTGGTTTAGGGCCAGTTGGCCACTCCTTCCTCTGCTCCCCTTACACTTTCCAGTTGCTTCTCTGTGCCCTGCTCCCCTTTGTTTTGTGTCCCGTCTGTATCCCTGGGCTACACCCTCTTTCCCGCCTACCCTTTGCACCCGTTGGTTCAAGCCCCTGATCCCCTCCCCTTTGATCCCTGCCTTAAAAACCATGTGCAGCTCTCAGTTCATCGGCTCTCCATCTCTACTCCTTCCATTGTGGGGATAATAAACCCAGCTGGGCGCTCACAGGGGAACCCCTCCTGGCCTCTGTAGCCTTGTTTCCATCGGCTGTGCGTGCGAGCGCGGTGGTTTCTTCCGCCCTGACCATGGTGCCTCTCAGTCCCCAGGGAGACACTCACAGAAGGTTGCGGTGCCGAGCCTGCCTGAGCCGTGCTGCAACATTATTTGTTTTAAGGACAAAAGGAGTTTGTGCAATGAAGTTCCTACGTACTCCCCAGACATCATCTGGCTTCTTCAATGTTTTCTGTTTCTCAAGCTTATGAGATGATACTTGGTTTCTAATTCGTGTTCTGGCACTAAGTGCACTGAAGTCATAAACATTTTACGTGAAACATGTATGATATACAGCAATACATAGACTGAATGCTACACAATAAAAAATAATGTTTATTTAAAATAACATATAATTCTCCATTATTTCTGTATATAAAAAAATGAAAGCTGTGTTCTCCTCTAAATAATATATTATATTCTTCACTCTTACACAAAATTGAATCAAGCCCTCTGCCATGTACTTTAATCATACTGGCTTCATAGCAGTTTATGAAGCTTCTTGTAGGGTGAAAGAGAGATATTTCACTGTGAAAAGTTAATTCATTTCTGCAATCTGTATGGTTTGTTATTTGAATATTTGGTTGCACTTCAGAAGAAGGCTCTAGGGTCAGTAAGTTCCCACTTACCATGTGTCTTAGGTTACAATGTAAGATGTACCCAAAAGTGTGTGTTCTATTACCATCTTCATAAACTGTTAAAACCAGATGGGATAGTGTTCCTTATCTCCTTCATGACTCATCCCTGATAACTCCAGGGGACATTTTCTGTTAATGGGCCAGCTGTTAAAACCAGGTGGGGCAGTGTTCTTTATCTCTTCCATGACCCATTCTCCCTCCAGGGGAACATCTCCTGTTTGAGGTTTCACATTGAGTCTCACTGCATGACTGATAAAATTCCATCATCTCACTGTGAGATGCCCTGCCCAGGGTGGGGAACCAAGCATTCTTACCTGTATATAATCTGAGATTTGGGACACCACAGGCAGCCTTATCCACTGAATTCCCAGAGGACAAGAGCTCCGTAACCACCACTGGATCTTCAGAGGAAGATCAAATCCTTCTACAGGATCACTGCTTCAGCAGTACCACAGTACCACTCCAAGAGGACTGTTGCCACCATTTAATTGGACTGCTACCAACACCCTGACCAACAGTGAGTCAGGTCATATTCTGACTCTGTCAGTGTTTCTGCATTACTGCATTTATTGTAATTTTCCTTCTAATTTGTATTTCTGACTTGGGGTCTCCCATTGGTTTGTTTTCAAACTAGTATACCTTGCTACCAAATTTCATCTTCTCTTGGACCAGAAGGAAAATTCTTCAAAACCTAATTCATATAATTATTCTGCAGTATTCAAATAAGATCAAAACTTATCTTTTTTTTTTTTTAAACTCAAGATTCATAGTTAGTATAATCCTTAAAAAATGTCTCTATGCTGCATGAACTAAATATAAAAACTTACCTCTGTGCTCAAATTCTAATATTAAACTTCCGAACTATAGTCAACATAAAATAAATCTCTCTTCCTGCCTCTCTCAATAGATGTGAATCTCCTAACAAAGCTAGATGAGAGTCCCATCATGATGTAGTTCATCCCAAATTCAAAACCAGATGCTATCAGCAATGATGCAGCAGAAAATTAACAGGATGTGAAAACTTCAGCTTGTAAGAATAGTCAGAATAATTTTAAAAGTTGAAATATATTTCCTGAGTAACAGATTACCAGGAGCATGCTAAGCCTTTACTTTTTAATCTGGCTTCCTAACAGAATACCAAATAATTTGTTGGGCCCGGGTATTATTTTTATGTCATTCAACACTGTCACTCAAATTAGTCTAAAAGATCTTGTAGTGGCAGATGATTAAGCTGTTGGCAAAAATTCCATTACCCAAGCACAAAACTAAGGATTTTCTCCTTAGAACATTGGGACTGATCAAAGGATACATCAGAATTTATGGAGCAAACTGTACATCCTCATAATTTCTCTCTTATACCAAATCTAAGGGGAAAAAAAAAATCTCTAACATAAATGAATTTCATCATGACTATGTGTAAATCCTACTATTCATATGTGGAGCATAGAAATAAAAATACTGCAATAGACAAGAGCAATGTTGTTTTGATTATAAAGGATATAGTCACATGATTGGAACAACCCTACAAAGCAAGCTTTTAAAATGTCTGTGATGAAATCTGCATTTATATTCGGCTCTTGACCATGAAGAGTAACTATTACTTTGTAAATTCATTTACCCATGATATGAGTAGAAAAATGCTTGTTTGCAAAATGTGTGTTAGATTACATGATGAATAGCTAATCACTTTAAGCACAGAAGCCCAGCAGCATTCAGAGGAATATTGCCAGACTGAGAATGCCCAGTGAATCAGGGTGAAGGGGGCACCAAAATCCACTTCCTTGAGGCTTTTCAAGGAGAAGGGTGGGACCTTTGTCCCTGGTGGGAAACCCACCAAGGACACTCATTCATGCTGAGTCTTGCTGGGCCGTGGAATATCGAGTCACAACAGCCTCACCTTCACTGAACTAATGGATTCAGCAGCCCCTAAAATTTTAAAATAAAGAATTCCTAAGTCCTTAGAGCTTGAAATGGTGATCAATTAACACACCTACATTCAGAATTGTGTGTCCCATCTTATTTCAGCAAGCCCCACTCTCCCTCTCCACCCACAAAATAGAGGAATTCCAAGGAAATCCTCTCAGCAACTATATCACCCATCTTCTACCTGAACAAGACAATTTATCTTGCCCATGTGTCCTAAAAGGGATGTAAAATTTTAATATTAGATGGAAATTTTGGAGTGGGATCAGGAGTTAGAGTTTCTACGATCAGCAAAGTGCATTGTGTTGCCAGTGATGGAAAAAGATTACTGAAAGGAAGAGAGATGCCTAAAAATAAAAAACATGAACAGAAAAAAAATAAATTAAAACCTTAACATTTCCTTTATTTTTTTTTTCAAGTTATATTGTTGTGATAGTCTGTCAGCTGTTGGCCATTCCCACCAACCTGATACAAATGATCTGTTGCATTACTTTGCAAATGTCCTAGATTATACTTCTTGGCTTCCTCAGAAACTGCTCCTACATACACACTGAATAACTCTGATTTCTAGTTTTTATCAAATTCTTGAGGCTTAAATCAGGGTTGCAAAATTTCACTTGAAGATGATAACACATTTACTGTCTTATGACACTTCGAGCAGAGAAGTGGGAAAATCCCTAATCATAGACATTAGACAGCTCCACAGTTTCTTACCGAATTAGGATTGATGCAGTGCTGGATGGATGCAAGCTGTGGTTTCATTTCCTAACTTTATGTTGAACACTGTTCAGCCTCAGATCCAGGCAAAGCAAATGTCCAGTTACCCAAAAAATCTCTGGAAACCTATGCTGGCTGACAGTGGGTCAATCAGCAGTTAGGAACTTCCAGAAAGTTATAAGCCATACCTCATCACACAGCCTGGAGAGGGATGAGTCCACCAGCTTCTTCTGGCCATGTATTTGCCAAGACAGACCATTTTTCACCTCCTAAGACAGTATAAAACATGTGAATTTATTTCCATAGCTTCATTGATATAGGAGTGATCTCCTAATCAAAGGATCTGGAAAGAAAAATTAGAAAGTATAGATTCTGGCATGAATTTAGAATATCTTCTTGAATGTTTTCAGACTCTTGAAAGTTACTGGAAAATTAATCACAAAAATCTAACAATCCAACATTAAGATTGAAAAGATTGAGTTGAAATGACAAGAAATTCTCTTTTATATGCAGCTTTTACTTTGTATGAGCATAGAAATTTAATAAGATAGCCAATAAAGTATGAAATATACATCTGAGGCCAAGCTACATTTTGGTGAGAATTTTAAAGTTCCAACTCACAAAATAATTGAAAGGCAAAAAACACAACTAATAATTAATTTTTTAAATATAGCCAGACAAAAAAAATCTCCAAATGATCTTTAAACATAAATTTTCAAAATAATTATTGTCCTTGATCAGAAGGAAAAAAAGATACCATGTTTAATAAGAAATACTTGAATTTACGTAGTTTAAAAATATTTATTAACATCAAAAAGGGAATCTTGAAAATAGGAAAAAGATAATTTTTTAATTTAGTCCAACATCAAAGGCCTGAACCCAAACCTATTTTCCTACCTGCCATGGAAAAAGATAATAAATTACAACAAAATCCAGGTCCTATTTTCTCTTCTAAGCTTCAGATCTCGAGCATCTTTTCACTTTGGACCTAAGCTGAGGTAGTTGTCAAAAAGAAGATACATTCAGGAAGAGGCATAAAATAGTCAGAAAGGGAAAAAACTGCCACAGCAAGCAATAACCTACATGAAAGCACCCCACAGTAATTCTACATTGGCAAAGAATTATGTATAATATATGTGTAAAGAATTTTTTTTTTATTCTTTTAATAATAGTTCAAGACTGACTTAAAGCAGAAACTAATTGAGAAACAGATTCACAATAAAATCCATAAGGAAAATTCCATTCTTAGGTACTCAACCAATAGCAAAGCTTTATTTTCCTTCATATTCTGTTTTACTTTATGCAGTTCTCTTTACAATAACCTCTCTGTTCTCACTATGTTCAATAATAGCACTAAAAACACTGTTATTATTTTAAGTCCACTACTATATCAAAACATTTATTGCATTAAATATAGCAAGCCAAATACTTTCTTTAAAACTTCTCAGACAATAACCATGTAATCTGTAAATCTGGAAATAGCATAAGTGAAAGCATAAGAGTGATGACAGCCACACTTACTGGCTCCTCTGAAAATAAAGAATTTAGAGTGGAGTAGTTTAATCCAGTAAGTATGTAAGCTAAACAAAATATTACTGGAGTAGTAATTAATTCTGAGGTCTTTCACTCCCTTGAATTGTTTGCTCCTGACAACAAAAGAAGGGAACAGAGAATACTGAGTTCATATGACACTCACTGTTCTAGTTCACAAATGAATTGCTTTGGCTCAGATCTTCAGGATCAAGAAAAATCTAGAAGACATCTGGGGAAAATCTCACTGATTTTAAGAATAAACTATTGTCAGCTCTACCAAGAAAAAAAAAAAAAAACGGTCCTGCAAATTTTTATTATAAATATTTTCTGCTTCTTTAAAGGCCTTTTATTGAAATGATCTTCCAAATGTTTAATGCTCAGGTTAAAAAAATTCCTTTCATCACCAAAAGTATGGACCAATTTGTCAGAATATCTCAGCTTCTGTTAAAGGGTGTCTTCCATGGAACAATTATCAATTACAAAAATAGGTTGAAGCCCCAGTTATAAATGTACTTGTAAATTTTGGAAATTACTAGAAACAGTACAGGATTTAGACCCAACTGTTTTATGGACAGGAATGTGAAAGCACTGGAAATTTAAATAAAGTTACTCTTTTAGGAAACCTTCAGATATGTGAAATACTCTGTATATTTGGGGTATATATTAACAAGAGAAAACCGAGTCCATTTAATGAGCATTCTTCCTTCAAGGGAGGAAAATGAGACCATTCTTCCTTAAAGGGCAGAAACTAAGGGAGAGATTCAAGGCCTGGAAGATGGGATTACCTTATGTGTTATGCTTCCATCTTCATCTGTGACAATCTGGTCAGGACCTGTACCCTGACATGCTGGCAGACACATACATGGATCTGTCTTCTGTCTCTTGAACTAACACAAAGCTGTTGTGCCTGGATTCACAGTTCTGGAAGAACATGTGAAAGAATGTTGAGGGGCATTTATAACAAAGGACCTGTAGATTTTCAGGTTAGAAACAACAATTAAAGAAAGCAAATATGAAAGTTCACTAAGTGATTTAATTATTTTATAAAGTGAAAAAGAGTGATGCATTTTATTATTTGAGGAAACAGAGAACATTCAGATTTACTACACTGGGGGTAAAAGTAACACTAGCTTTCAAACACTGTTTGCTTTTTTATTACTCCTTACATATTTTAAAGACTAATGACTATTATTGGAAGGAATTGACATGATCTTTCCATATTTGTAAAGGCAAGCTCCCTATTGACTTTGGCACTGGCCATTTGTAGAGAAAGGATGCTGGGTTGTGTCCACAACAGTTTGGGTTTATTTAAGCTATGATTCTCATTACTGCAGCTCATGTTTATCATCTTCCAGGGAGTAGCTTGCTCTCTAATCCTTTTCTATAGGATATACTCAGGCTATGTCTGTTTTGTAGCTTGGATGTGCACTGATACGTATGGATATGTAAAATTACCTCTGATTGATTTTATCATACAAGTAGGATGTGAAATACAGTGCCCTTAGACCTACAGTATTTTTTATACTGTGAAATTCTTTTGACATTTTGTGCTGCTTACAAGGTCATGGCTATTGCTACACGGGGCAGCTGGTCTACACCAGTCCAATATTTCTTTATGTCTTCCAATTACATATTTGACTGCAATGTAGACAGGCCAAAAGGAAAGTGCTGAGAGAATTGGCTCAGCCTGATGGTTATATGGGTAGAGACCACTTACATGAAGAGGAAGGTGAAGGTGTAAGGAAGACCTTGACTGAAACAGAAAATGTTGGTTATCTGTGCATCTGTAGAAGCCTAGAAAATGAGGCAGTTCATGTGTCCATCTCAAACATGGCTGTGGAGCCAACCAAGGATTGCTGGCAGTAACAAATCATGTTTTTTGATAAGAACGCATGGTGAAAAAGAGCAGGATGCAACTTGAGCAGGGAACCAGACAGAGCTAGGGCAGCATTTTCCTGGAACAAATGTTCTTGAAATAAGCACAACACAGTCCAGCACAAGGGCACAAATGAGATTGGGAAATGAATATGAGATGTAGGGAAAGAACAAGACCACCCAAGGCCCCCTAAACCCTCCAGCCCATTTCCTGAAAGGCTTAAAAATGGACTGTGCATGATAATTAATTAGCATAGGAAGAAAGAAGCTTATCTCCAGGGTAGAGAAAACTTATCTATAAAAAGGTTTGCCCACAAAGCCCAGGACCCTAAACAT
>VZTR01021988.1:94507-122987 GCA_013400775.1 Chaetops frenatus | reverse complement strand
AAAAACCGGCAGGGTCCCGGCCACAGCCCCGGCACGGCCCCCAGGCCCTGGGGCCCGGAGCGGCCGGCCAGGGCCATGTGGCGTTACCTTCCCCGTGGGCGGAAGTCAAAGAGACCTTCAAACTTCCCGCTCCTAAAAATGTAAGCTTTGCAAAGACGCCCCTAATATTCAAGTGGCTACATGAAGTGCCCATCTTAAAATTAGCCAATCTGTGGGCTCCTCACCTCTGCTGGAAACTGTGCCCCGGCGGAAGGAGAAAAACAAAGAACCCCCCCAGGAAAGAGAAAAAAAAAGTTGTTGTCCTTTAAACCACAACATTTACCCAGCTGCCTTTTTTAGTTAAACACTTTCAAGAACATACTGGGTAAGATTCCCTCCCTTGCACTATTAAAAAGGAAAGCCCTAAATCAAATTTGAACTTCTTGCTAGCACCATAACACCAGGTTTCCAGTATTAAATCCTCTATATAGAATGGTGATACAGGCATCTGAGCCATTTCTTTTCCCATTTACACACATTCTCTCCAGGTGCAACTAAATTTTCCTATCATGTCAGAGGTCCAGGTCCAACACTCAGTCTCCTCTCAGAGATCTGCATCACAGGTTTTTCATGGAACAAAATTCTCATTCTTACCTAGGATCTTCACGTTCTATATGCCCATTTTCAAGTTCTTTTTTCAGCTGTAGTAACAAAATAGGCCAAAATATTGCTAACTTGCACTGAACTCTTCCTTTCATATCTAATTGCCAAAGTACAGAATAACTTTCAAAGGGTGATAGCCTTGGCATTTCTTCCTCATCCTTAGAGAGTCAAGAACTTCATCAGTGGTTCAGCGTTTATGGATCTATCATCTCTTGATCAGTAGACAAAGCACTCAGACAAAAGAGAACTTTGATTTGTAGGATCCTGGAGGATAAATAATGATGGAGTAAAATCTTAGTATTCAAATAGATGTCTCCTCAACACAAATAAATACTGTATTCTAATTTAATCACAGAATTTGGGATATCTGATATTTTCTCTAACCTTCAGCTCCTGGGATAATATATTTACATAAGAATCTCAGCCCTCATGTAAAAACCACCTCACCTTAACCCTCATGGTTAAAACGTTAAGTGTAAAATCTCATGTAAAATTGAAGAGGGAAAATAATATATGTAACCTGATCACACAAATACTTATTTCTAAAACCAAGTTCATTATTTTTCAGGAGCTAACATTTCTTTTGAGTGTCTGAGGTCAGCAATACTGCAAATGACACAATCTTTAACCTAGTAGTGTAGAAGATCAACATAAATCAAAAAGGATAGGAAATAGTAAGGAGAGAGTGAAGAACCTGGCAGGAACAACACAAATACCATTATGTACCCTGTCCATGGGTGCTTGTGTGCAACACAGCTGAGTAAGTGAAGCAACTGGGGACATTAGGCTTGACAGAAGTGGCTGAGTAGCTTCAGTGGGAAAAGGCTGTTGCTTTTGTGGATGGGTTTGCACAACACAATACTCAGGAATGATAAAAAAGGTGGAGAAGGGAATAAACAAGCTATTAAGGACAACATTGCTGAAGGAGAAAAGGAGAGTTTACACATTAGTTTGCATCTCTCTAAAGCTCTCTGGCTTAGAAAGAAAACATTTTTTTCTACAATAACAAGATATAAAATATAGGGTTTATATGTTTTGAATTCCCTAATGTAATCATGTTTAAACCCTCATGAAAAGTGTATCTAAATCTTCGGTATAAAAAATCATGATTTTTGAAATTTTCATTATTTAGAAATCTAAAAATGCAAAAGAGAAGGTAAGAATACATCTGCATTATTATTTTAGCTTAGATCTTAGTTCACTGCTCCTTGTTCCTCCAAACTCCTTGTTCCTCCTCTGCCCATGTGTTGGTTTGTGTGCTGACTGAGCTCTGGGAAAGCCAAGAGTGTCCCCTGTCAAGCTTTAGCTGTACAGACTTTAGAGTTAAAGATATTCAAACCACTTGGCTCCAAAATCTCAAATCAAACCTGGAGTGCAAGTCAGCCTAATCTAAAGACTCTGTAGTTGTGTTATCTTAGACCAGAATGACTTTTAGAGGACTTCCTTGTAACATGAAAGGCAAATAGAATAGAAATGAAGTATTACAGCCTCAGCCCAACCCAGTTCCCATTACTCTTCCACCAGGATGGGTGCAGCTGCCAGTGACAGTGCAGGGGTTGTGAGCAGCCTGGGGACAGCCCATGCTACCCCAGTGCAAGGTGGCCTCTCTGCAGAGCCTATTTCTTGGCCTTTCCAATGAGTAATGTTTGGCATATGCAAGCTCTCATTTTTTTAATGCTCTTTAAAGATGTTTTTCCAAACCCCTTTAATGAGTTCAGCAGCATCTAAAAGTGAAATACAAAGCTCTTGAGCTGTTAAGTCTGAAATTTTGAAGACCTCTAAATACAGATAGTGTATTCAAGTTCTGTTCCTTTACTGGGTGATTTTCTGAGTTTATTGCCACTGTATTATATGATTCGTATCCTATATTTCTTACTTGAATAATTTCTTTCTTCAGAGAGTAATCATCTTTCTACCTGTCTAAAACAGTATGCTCTCAGTTGTCCCATTATTTATTTTTCATTAACTACCCATTTTTAAGCACTTAATACTAGCTGGGGTTTCATTCACTCTCTGCTCTTGAACACTGCCCACTTCCTCATTAAATGAGGAATCAAGTAACAACATTACATTATTTTGTATCTGTGCCTACACATGTAATATGAAGAAAAATTATATAGGATGCAGCCTACAGCATCAGATTTTGCTTTGCAGTGTATTGAGCACTGATTAGAACAATTTGGCAACAGCTTAGGCCAATTAGCAGCGTTGGGATCTGCTCAGCCTCATAACCTATACATTTTTTCAGGAATATATTCAGTTTCTACATCACTGAAAGCAATTCATTGCCTGAAAACCTGTTCTCTACCAGCTTTTATGACACCATGCAATGGAAATGAAATATAATTTAGTCTGGAAATTTAAATGCTGTCATGTCAACATCCTGATGATTTAGACATGCTTGAATGCATGTACACAGACTTTATATTAGTTCCAGTGTAAGGGGTGCTGTTTCGTGTAAAGAAGCCTGGCCTAGAGCTTAAAAAAACAGGTTTTGCAATTCTGATTTTTCCAGGGCCTGTTTGCTATCCTTAGGAAACATTCTGATGTCTTCTGTTTTCTATCTGCCTAATATGAAGATCATACTACTCTCTTTTATGCTGCTTGAAGAATTACAGATGAAGTTAATGAGGGATGGGAAGTCAAAAACCCCATAATCTAGTAATTCATTGCATTGTCTCAAGCTTCCTGAACAGCTTAGTGTTAGCAAATTATGAAAATAAGTATCTAGTGGCTAGACTGCTCTTTGATAGTTTTCACAAGCAATTCTGTGAAAAGACAGTCTGATTTCCCCTAAAATTTCCCCTCACATCACAGACTTATATTTTATGTCTCTACTTTCTAGGCTTTATCTAAAACTTGGCCAAATTTGCACAAAATCATCCTTGGGTTCCACAGACTGGAATGCCATCAAACCTGGGTCCGGCACACAACACTGAGTTTATCCTGAGACAAAATGTGGGTTTGGATTCTGAGTTCAGATGTATATCTCATAAAGTATGGATTCAATGGATGTGACCTGTTCTCAGGAGTGGCCAGAAGTAGAAATATGAGATTTGATTTAGGGTATCTCTGCTGTCCCTTGATCTTAGTGCCAGTTTGTCTGCTAATGCATATGAGAACAGCTGCAATAAATACTGGGTTACACATGGCCCCAGAGGGGATGTGTAAACCACTGGGGATGCTCATTATTCTGAAATGGTCTAACTCTGCCTCCAGCTATGTGTGCTATGACAATCATATGGCAAAACATAGCTGCCTACAGAAGGAGTCATTTAGATCTTGTTTATAGCCAATGGAGGGAAGTAGATATTTGTAGGGCATGGTTCATCTCACTCTGAAGGAGACATCTAACACAGATCAGATAAAAGGCACCCTAGAAATGCCAGAGCTTGCTTCCAAGCTGAATCTGTAGAGACAAGAATTTAACTTAGGATTGGAGTGTGGTAGAGAGAGAAAGAGGCAAATGCAGAGGGCAAGACATCTGGCTAATATTATCCTGTTTTAGGATAAAATTTTAGTCCTTTGAAATCCCCACTTCTCTCCTTTAACTAAGCAAAGATCACAGGATGTCAGTCTTGGGTAACAATGTCTATGTGCGCAATTTTAAAATGGCAGGATTAATCTCAGTCTGGGACAGGCTAGGCCAGGTTTGACCAGATTTGCAGGACTTAAAGACCTTTAGTTTGCATAATCTTCTTGGAAGTTTTATTGGAGCAGATGAAATGTACTAGCAAATAAAAGTCAATGAACAATAAAAATATAGTATTATTTTAACAGTACATTCTAAAAGTTGTTGAATCATATATCTCTCTTTAGAGTTTGAGTTGCATCCTGTTGTGAAATTGATTTTTCATTTCTTAAATTCCCTCTATATCCTATCAAATTATTTCTATTGCTAATAATTATGATATAATAATAATGAAGATAATTCTAATAGTAATAATTAATAATAATAATAATAACCATCATCATCATCATCTAGTTACTTCATAGTGCAGCTGAAAATTGCTTTGCAATGGAAGCTAATTCAAGGACTTCATCCAGGTCATGCCCTAAAAGCAGCATGGCTGTATCTCTCTGATGCAGCACCATACTGAGGTGTTATCATCACTTGGTCTATACATTTGAGTTACTCAGCAATTACTGGTAGCTAAGAAAGCAACAGCACATTTATTACTGTAAATATGTCTCAAGAAGCAAATATGATTGCAACCTGAATTAGTACACCCAGGACTAAATGACTTGTTGAGAGTATAAGGTTTTTCATTTTAGCAGGATGGGACATGGATAAATATTATTTGAAAGTAATTTGAAACAGAGCTTCACAAGATTAACCTAAAGGAGTCTATAGTACTTTGCAAAACTAGTTTTTAATTGCTATGGATCTATTAATTTTAATGCTGGAGTTATGAAGTATTTATACATTTGAGCAAATATACCTGTTATGACTAATTTTCAGACTCACATTGAGAAAATAGGAGAGTAACTTTGAAGTGCAAAAGAAATTTCACTTCAAATTATGCTTGTTTGCATCTCTGAAATTCATCTTGACAGGCTATAATGAGGAAGAAAGTTCAAAGCTAGGAATTTCCCCAGAAGAATTTGGCAAAAAACTAACATAAGGACTTTGTCCTAGCAATGTGTTCATCTTTTAGTGATAGTATGGTCTGATTAAGTTCTTCTCAATATAAACTGTGTTTATTTATTTTCTATAAAACTTGATTATGGAATTTAAAAAGTACCATTAAGTACAGAAATTACAGTTCCAGATACTTGGTAAAGATGTTGCCTGTTTAATGTTTTCAGACACCAAAAAATATGTTGTGCAATGTAAAATCTTTTCTGATAAGATTGCTAGTTGCTATACTTGCATTGAAAATAACTGCTTGCACATTAGTGTGATTTAATCCTGTGATGTCAATATGAATCTTCTACTTATTTCAACATACTGCACAGCATGCTCAGCAAATGGAAGCTTAACTAATGTTAGTAAGAATGAAGCATAAAAGTTAAGAATCTATTACAGCCATTAACACAGTCGCCCAAAGATTTTGGTAGAAATCAGATCTGACTTTCACATTTTTTGGTAGAAATCACATCAGGCTTTCACATTTTTGTGTCACAAATATCTGTCCAGGTTATCTGTAGATTGTAATTAAGACATCCCAATGAAATGTCTCTTCAGTTGACGCAGATAGCAGCAGCCAGAATGGATACAAAACATATTTCTTTAATATTACTTTGGAGGAATATCTTGATTTTAATGCCAATAAATGGTGGCAAAAATACTAAAAGATGATTATGTGTAAAAGAAGTATATCCCTGTTGGGACTCAAAACAAATGTCTAAAATCCAATTGAACAAAACTACATTCCATCCACAAAATTTATCCACAGGGCTATGAAATAAGAGAAAAGAGACATTTTTGGGCACTTAGAGAAGATTATGTGGCAGAAAACTTGAAAAAGTTCTTAGAGTTCATTTTTAATTCAAAGGAGTGCTGAAGGATAGTGTATAAGGGAGAAGGATGTTAACTTCCTTTGTAATTTGCTCTGAAACTCTTCCATGAATTTATGGACAGAAAAAATAGCCTTGGTTTTCATGTGTTGACTAATATTTTTGGAGACTGACACTGCCTATAGTAGTTTAAAATAGTTTAATTTCCAGAATAAGACTTTTCCCTGCAAAACATGCAGCATAATCTACAAAATGTTGAGACTACATTTCCAAGTGACATGTGACCAACTAGATAATTTCCTTTTTCAGGACCCTCATATAGCTTAGGAGCTATTAAAGCAATTTAAGAACTTAATGAAATTTCAAAACAATAAATGGTAACTTTGTGGGTGACCAAATGTTTCTACAATTCAGATGAGGGAGAAAGAAATACCTTGCACTGAAACACAGCACCACTCTCTATTGAAGCCAGGCCATGGCTGAAAATCAAACTTAGATTAAGGTCAGCCTGTATGTCCTTGATAGGTTTAATATACAGAACAAAGTGATTTAAGCAGCTGTAGACAATATTTTTGTTTTTCAGGGACTGATTCTGATGTCCATGCTACATTGAGGGTCTGGAAAACTTTTCACTCCTGGGGTCAACAAATATTTTAACTGTTATATACATACATAGAACTTTATAAGTGGGATTTACTTCAGAGAAAGTAGTGATCCAGTTC
This sequence comes from Chaetops frenatus, assembly GCA_013400775.1. NCBI lineage: Eukaryota > Metazoa > Chordata > Aves > Passeriformes > Picathartidae > Chaetops > Chaetops frenatus. The sequence goes on along the minus strand of VZTR01021988.1, from coordinate 116,163 downwards.
CAATTCTAAATGACAGTGTCTTATAATGTAGGAAATAAAGTACAGTTTCAGTTTAACAATTAAAAAAAAAGGAGCAAAATATCAGGCTTAGTAAAAGCTGAAATAATTTTGAAAGATGGAGAAGCAGCGTTCTGCTACACAGAAAACAGTTAAAGAACCTCACTGATGAGTTTGTGGAAAATGTTACTCCTACGGCACAGTCCCCAGGCATATTCTGGATGCTGACTGTTATTCTTAGAGACTTATTTACAGCTCTTTTCAACAAAATTATCTTCCTGAATTTTTCCAGGGGATGGCTAATAATTATCATTATTCTTCATTATTTGCATTCCTTTAATGCCTACAGAAATAACCAAGATGCATTATTTAAAAACAAACGCAGGTCCAAAACTTACTAAATGCAGCCAAAAGGAACTCAACTGAAATTCAATGGAAACACAAAAACCTTAGTTCCTTATCAGGAAAATGTTCTGAACAGGTTTGTCTTTGAAATTAAGATTTCCTTGTTTGTGCTTGTTTCAAGAATCAGAACTATTCAATCAGAACTCTTCTCGTGTTTCTACTTTGCTACAGATTTTCAAAGGTATTTCAAAGCCTTAAAGGATGACCTTAACTAAATTTAAGATAAGCCAAAATTACTCTCTTCACACTTCTAGAAACGACTGAAAAGCCACACAGATGAAGTAACTCACTGGAAACAGATGGAGGAAAACCTTTTATTATTTGAAATTAAGAGAAGATAGCCACATTTTCTTCAGCAAAGTTTCCCTTTACAAGAAAACGTTATGTTTTGAACATGTTAATGGCAGAGCTATCCACATAAGAAACCCATCCTGTCACTTCCCTGCAGTCCTGTAGTAGTCTGACACTCACTCCAGTGAGAACAGGATAAAGCTGCAGTACATTTTTCACTGAGGAATCCTTCTGAAATATTTTGTTGCCAGAACCCCTGCTGATTTCCCTATCTAGCTGAAAATACATGTAAAAGAATTGCAGAGAGTTTTACTGAGTGACTAGTTAGTAAAAACTTACTCCTATCTTGCCCTTCAATTCAACCCACACTTCTTGAAAAGGCTCTTCTTTCTGTTGCCACTTGCTAATGTCTTCAGTTCTTTATCTTTTCAACAGAACTGCCATCTGAACAAACTCATTTCAGACAAAATAAGGACTCTAGCAAAGTCTAGCAAAGTTTTAAAAAATATTAAACTGTTGAACCTCTNTCAGAGTAATGAATTTTGCTTTATAGATCAGCTGAAATGTCTGCATTTGACCAACGTTCTGGATAAAGCCTGGAAGGAAGCCTTCTGGCATGTTAAAGGAAGTCCCTGCACCTCTCTTGATGGTTGTCAGATTGGATGGAGTTAGTTTGCTTGCCTTGGCAGTCTTTCATCTGGAGCCTGCAGACACGCACTGTTGGACAAAAGCATGAAGGAGAGGCTGCATGAGCCCCCTCCAGCATCCCTGGAGGATCTTCTCTAGTACAGCAGTGATTCCAAGTCCATGATGCTTCAGATAAAATAGGAAGATGTATTCTCAGTCCCCATGAACTGAATCCATGTCACAGAGTATTATGATAGCTTCAGATAAAGCAGATGTTATAAGAGTTGCAACTCTGACTTATCACGCAATGTTGAAATGAGATACATAAGAGGCAGCAAGTGGCATTTCTAGGGACACTTTTTGCTGTTATTCTCTAGTAACATTTCTGCCACTTACATTATCCCAAGAGCATCTGTTAAAGCATCTGAGAGTCTTTTACACAAGACTCATTAGCACAAGTACACAAACTCTATGGCTTTTTTCAGCTCTGTGAAGGTCAGTTACAAACTTATTGGTGGTAGGTTCCAGTTGTCCTTTTCTGATCTGTAAGCAAGGAGAACATGGGATTCCATTATTTCCACTCTAAGTATGTAAAATGTAGGGTTTCTGTCTGAGCCTGGTGTTACCTCTCAAAGACAGCAGAGAGAAAAGGGTCTAGAAGTTGTAGAAAATTATCACAGCATGAGATGGTAGGGCCTGAGTCTTTCATTAGCCAGAAAGCAGCTTAGCAGAACAACTCAAGTTGTCTCCATCTGGAGAGGTGAATCCTATCCTTGGATTCCAGATACAAGCGATGCCAATATTTCACACTCATTCAACCTCTCTGGCAGTGCTTAGTCCAGGAACTATTATTACAACGAGAGGGTTTTGCAGTGTCTTTAGTCTGTCACAGAAGAGCTTCTCTATCATTTGAAAAGCAGCATTAAACAGAGATATAACAATGACAGATCAAACAGTTTGCTCTGTGTGCACTCACAGTGCCTTTCAACAGCTGTTTCAACAGGTAGCAAAGATAGAAAGTCAAACTATCAACTGCAATGCAACTTTCTTAAGAACTCAGTTGGGTTTGATGCAGTTAACCCCGAAGGGTGCAACTTATTTGATTACCAGTAATTTTTTAGAGATTAATACTCAAGTAACTTCTCAGTGCTGATCTTTATTTTTTCTTGTAACATGGTCTTCACTATGACATGGTATATATTGGTAACCACTACAATATTATGTTTGTGACAATATAAGATATATTATTATGTTTTACATAATTATTCTACCTTCATTTCAATTTCTTTATATTCTTTCAGTTTATGTTTATAGTTGTATATTCATGTTTCACCATACCTAACTGACTTGCTTAAGATGATACAAATATTTTTGCAGAAAAGCAAAATGAACCACCATGTCTCAAATCATAAAAAAAAGATCTAAGTTGTCAAACTCAGGAAAAAATTGGTCAGAGTAAGTTCTTCTGCATTGGATACCTTTTGAAATTATTTTGACTTTTTTTTACAATCTTCAGAATTCTTTACAAACATAATACTTAAGAGAAACAGAACAGAATAGAATTCCATTCTGTAAAAAGCTATTAAAAATGTAGTATCCTGAATAACACCAAGCAGAGTGTAGAAAGGGAGAAGCAGTGTCTGGAATTTTGTGAGTGGCATGTGTGGGCAGACTGAGCCATTTACACAAACCACTGTTGGTTGATGTGGATACACTGAACCATTTCAAAAGTAGAATCATCAATAAGGACTTTGTTGTACTGAAGGGTAGAACAGCCAATAACCACATGATCCCATCCTGTGCTCTTGGTAGTCTGAAACTTGAGTTCCTGCATATAGCAAAGTACAGACATAAGTCATTCAATAAAAAATTAACTGAAGGCTTTCAAACTTTTTTTAATCAAAGGCTTTTGGATTTGTTTCTTTTCTATGGAAATCTTCAAGTCACGTTCTTCCCTCCAAGCAAAACAGTCAATCTCCTCACATTAAATAAATAAATAAATAAATAAATAGTGTTTACCCTACTTTCTGTCCCATTTTTTGGAGCTGTAAAGATTATAGAAGATGTATCAGTACAAGTTTGAATGCAAGAGTGTGTTTTTCCTTTTTTTTTTTTTAAGGCAGAACTGTTTGTATCAATAAAAAGCTGACAATGCTCCACATTTAGCATTGCTTTTGGTTAACTGGATGCTTGCAAAGTGACAATCACAAATATCAGACAACCCTAGTGAGCTAAACCTAATAACCTCTGTAGTTATATTTGAATGGCAAAATGATATTAAACCTGAGATATCACAGGACTGCTTGGTTGAGATGATGAAACCTGAGGCAGATTAAAAGCATTGAAGGGAAGAGGAAAATTAAAAAAAGAAAAAGGGAAGAGATATGAAGGTTTAGTTTTTGTGAGAAAAACTAAAAAAACTTCACTAAACTCTGAATGGATGTGATGAATTACATTAACTGATACAGATATACATTAGGTTTCATGGTAGATTAAATCCACATGTAGTTGCCACTCTGTGGTATAATGTTGGTCTGTCTGTGTTGGGCCTTTCCAATGAAAAGGCTCCCCTTTCAGCTAATTGTATGCACACAAGAGAGGCTGCCTCCACCAATATCAACCAATCTATTGGGAAGTTTGCTATGATCCTCTTTGTCTTGGCCTGACAAAGACATTAGCTTAATTTACTTTCACTTCTAGCCTCTCTGATACCCCAACTTTTGGAAGCAGTTTCTTCCATCTTGTTTTTTTTTATATCAAAGAATTTTAAAAGTGACTCTAAATTTTTATTGTGAAGTAATTTTTAGCACATTCTGAAAAATTAATTCATAATAGTAATCCTCCAAAAATACTTGTAAATATTAGGCCTAGTAACAAAGAGCATACATTTACAAGATGTGTTTGTTAGCCTGGTGAACTTCCTTGATGAGATGGCTACAGCTTGGTCAAAAAGTCATTATGGTGCAAGTATCAGAAGATTTCCACAGGGATAACTTCTGGTCTTAGGATGCTGATGATGCAGAGAGAATAGACCAGCAAAACCCATAGTGGCTACTCCCCTCATATCCTACAAGATCTAGTCACTAACAGACAGTCCTGCAGGTGCCAGGCACCAAGGCAGGATTTCTGAAAACCTGATCAACCCATGTTACTTAGATGGTGGAGACAAGGACTGGACTGAGAAAGGCAGGAGAGATCATGCCATTTGTGCAAAAGAAGACTGAAGGAAAAAAAGGAAACATCTCCTCCAATAATTAGGTCAAGGTGGGGGCATTCTAATGGTGAATTCCTGGACCTTTCTTACCGTTATAAGAAAGGACAGTCTGAGCAGCAAGCAAGATTCAATGAGACTAAAGTTTAAGGCTGATGCCTCTGAAGGCATTTTGATGCACTCATCTGCTCCCTTGACCCTTATTGAAAACAGACATGGTCTCTTCTGCCAAAATCTTCAAAGGTTTCAGAAGCATATATGTGCTGAAGGGGCTGAGCTTTACTGTGCAAACACTGACTCTTTGGGTCATTGAAGCATATGAAATATACATGGGAACAAAAATGATCAATCTTCTCCATTTGTTTATGATTGGGGTCCAAACATCATCAAGATGTTTCTGCCATTGTCATGTATAAATCTGTCCTCTGCAGAGAAAAAACTCATTCTGACTCCCCTCCTGCAGTCCATGTCCTGACTGCTCTTTATGAACCTGCACTCATTCTTGCTTATTTCTGGCTCTGCTGGGTGGAGGACACTCACTCAGGAAGGTATCAGTACCACACCTGGCACTGGTTCAGACCCTACTTTCAGAAAACAATTTATTGCTCTAACAAAATGATGTAACAGTTTTCCAGACAGTTTTTCTCTTGTATTTCATATCCCAGAGAAAGAGGCCAGATTTAGCTCCAGACATGAGTCATACCCCAGGCAGGTAGACAGTAACCCTTTCCTGGCTGGCTTGTGCATTCCTGGACATTCCCTGCATTGCCCTGTCCCATTGAAAACATCACAGAGCATCTCTACTTCTCACCCCATTCACTGTAGCTCTGCAGACTGGAGCTGCATCTTCACCAGCACATTGCTACGTGCCACTCTGATCTTCAGCAAAGCTTTTAATAGCACAAATCTTTTATTGCAGTAATAGGATAAAATCATATCTGGACAGAAACAGCTCAGCCTTGTCATCATGTAGAGGCTGAATGCACCTCCATCCAATGGTACAGGTTACTTGATAACCCTGACCTGTCACTCTGGCTCTGCAGCAGATGTAGGGGTGTTTCACAGCTCCCAGAGGTCTCTTTTTAGGCAAATAGCTTTTTTTTTTTTTTTTTTTTTGCCTATTCTTACAGCTGTATCTGATGGTCAGTATTGATAAATGAATGTTTCTTTTAGTGTCCTTAGCTTGATATGTATCAGATGGTATTTCCACAAGAAAAGACTCTTGTTAGAAGAAAGAGGCTTTTTACAAGTGCAGAAGCTCAGGATTCCAGACATGTACCAACATTATTGCAATATAGATAAGATTGTCCTCATGCTGAGAATTTCTCATAAAGTTATTTTGAATAAAGATAACAATAACAAAAAAAAAAAAAATTGTTCTTTCTGTATAACAGAATGATATGAAACTTCCAAAGCAAATAGGAAGAAAAAGAAGTATTCAAATAGGAACAAAAAACATTTTCTAATAAAACTAAGGCCTCAAGCTACAGCAGAATACTTCTCAGATACCTCTCCAAAATCTTAGCATTTGCATTATTGTTTCTAAGTTATAGTGGAACAAATCCAACTCATAAAGTCAAAACATATTATACAAATATTTATTTATTTAGAAGAGCTAATATGAAAACCAAGTAAATGAAGAAGTGGGGTACCATCTTTCAAGTTTCAGTGAACTAATGGAAACCAAGAATAAAATTTCTTCATAGCCAGACTATGACATATTACTCACTGTGTAACATTTTTCATAGCATTAACAAAAACCACCAGCAGTGGTCACTGTCAGTGACAGTCACACAGACAACTTGCTGTTCTAGCATTATTTTTATTTATAATATGTGCTCTGTGTACTTTTAATTGTTCATTCTAAAGACAGTACAAACATGAGACATACCACAGAATTACATTTCTAGACAATTTTGCTTGTTTGTAGATTAGACCACTCAGCTCAGAACCATTTGGACAGGGCAGGATTCACCAATAATATCTGATGTGATCATTGTCACACATTTCACAGGAACTGTATTTCCCACAGAGACACACACACAATTTGTACAAAGGGCAGAAATAATCCTCTGAAGCAATGGGTTAAAGATCCATTGTTGTATCTTACCTAACATCAATATGACTTAACATTTGGCAGGAAATAGAGTGGAATTATGCATGATCTATCTACTTTATCACAAAACCATCAAACACTGCAGAATTGTTTGTAGTCTTGCATGTTTTACTCTACTTTTAGATTTCCAGAAATGACATTACCAGGTCAGCCAAGATCTTCCGGCTACAAAAGTGACTTCATTCCTGGAAGTTACATTTGGTAAGAATCACATTAAAATATAATGCCTTCTTTTTATTGCATACCTTTCACTCAATAGAGCTATGAATCACTTCTCAATTTGTTTGTGTATCTCCCCTTATTCTTAAGAATAGTGAACGTGAGATCTCCTGCCATCAGATTTACATGCCATTTTTAGAAAAGAAAATTAGGAGTAATGTAAACCAATGAAATTACAGGGTAATTTTCAGTTAAAAAATGTGATCACTCAAAGATAATTTAGCTAGGTCATCAAGGAAAAGGCTCTGCAAACATTTCCCCTGAGCTCTTTTCTGATATTTCAGTAGAGATTTATTTTTTTCTGAAAGATGACACACAAGAAATAGTTTTCTCTTAGCATGTACTGCAAAATAAGTTATAGTTTACCCACTGAATCTCTAATTTCCTTTCTACATACCGGGGTCTTATAAATCTCTAGTCCAAATACTAGATTTCAGCTATGATGCCTACCCTGGTGACAGCTGAAATTTATGTGGCTGCAGATTTTGTCCCTGTGTCAGTAGAGAATGTCTGAAGTTCTTCTGAATGCATTTCATTTTTATAATTTCAGGAAGTGTTTTCAAACAGGTCTTTATAATTCACAGAAGGATGTTTCCTAAGCAGGACAATACTTAGATTAATAAGTTCAAAAATATCTCCTTTTTCATTACTAGATGTAAAATTCAACCTCTGGAGCAAAAATATGGCTTTTGTGGTCAGGTCAAGGCTGTTGCCTGTGAGTGAGTTTAATGAGTAGCCTCCAAACATTTTATTGTTAATTTTCAATTGAAAAACACACCTGGTAACAGCAGATAGGGGCAGTGATCAGTTTAATAGCTGATTGTCCTTGCTGTATTTCACCTTAGTCTGAGGCACAACTGCTAAACTCTTGGGTTTTTGTGAGCTTCTAGCAAACCTGTGTTAGAACCCATTTACTCTCTTCAAAAGAAACCAGAATCACCAGTTCTTCCAGCTCTCTGGACCTAAAGACATCAAAAATGATTGACTAAAATCTTCCAGGTGTCCTTTTCCTTGCTGAAGAACTCTGTGGTGGAGTAGGTGCCAGTACTCTCCAAGAGTGATGGGGAATGGATGCACTTGCATTGGGCTCCTGGGAGCTCTGGAGACAGCAGCTGCAAAACTGGAGAGATGTTGGGAAAACAAGGAGAGACTAACTGAGGTGCAATGGTGAGGTCTTGTGGGTACATTTTGAGGATCTATAGCAGGGAGGGATATCTGCATGTCTTTAGTCTTCTGCTGACAGAAAGGGGACCTGGTCTACCAGAAAGGATCAGGACAATGAAGTCAGGGCTGCCACTGCTGCCAGTTTTCCCTCCTGTCTTGCCAAAACCTCACAAGAGCCAGGTTCACTGAGCAACGTGCTCTTACTGCCATCACCTTTTCCCCAGCCTCTGTGAAGAGAAGGCAGGAGATAGTGAGCACATCTAGAAGATACATTCATGGTTGTAAGGAAAATGGGCCAAGATCTGTTCTTGGGCTCCCTGAGCAAGTGAAGCAGCTCAGTTCACATCCACGTGGCCAGGGATGAATTCTCTTCAGCCAAAACCAGCACAGCAAGTTTTTCCATACTGCTTGTTTTAAATAGTCCCTATTGCAAGCTATACCCTAAATTGTGTCTGGACTTTGTCTCACTGAGTGCCATTTGGCATGTTAACAATTAAACACTCACATGCCAAATCTGCCTTCTCTTATTCTCTTTTCTCCTCATAGCAGTAAGTCCTCCCAACCAGGAAAGATTTTTGTAGCTGGATCTTTCTAGGCACAGGTATTGAAGCAGCATTGCACAGATTTTTGTGTTACTTTCTATTTCAGTGAGGATTTGTTCCAAAACAAGTACCATGCCCTTCTTTCCTGATAACAGCACAAATATCACACAGCTTCTGGCACCAGTCAATTTATGAACTTCCAACTCAAATAAATCTTACGTAGCTGACTAAAACACCATTTCTTAGGCTTAATTAAATCCCCCACATAGAATTACTGTGCACAGAGCTTTCTAACTGTCAGATTAACCCTGCCTGATATAATTTAAGGTAGAAAATTAAACTGTAATCAAATCAAAATAGATATTATGTACTCTATACATGGTACCCGGACACTGAAGAATTTGTAGTGGCAGGTAGCTATAATTAGTACAGGATTCAGGGTTGACTAACTCACTACTCTAAGGTTTTTTTTATTTTATTTTATGTTAGTCATTCAAAATGAAGTATTTTCTGCTTTAAATCTTCTTTAAGTCTTGCTTAATATTTCTGTAGCATGGTAAGAACATGACAATGTCTAAGTAAAATTCTCCTTGAGTTAAATGAGTCTGTTATCACAATTTGCAATGCAGAATTAGAGTCACTGGGCCAGAGACTTTGGTGTGTTACTGTCAGCATGTGCTGCACAACTGAGCTAGTTTAGGGACTATATGGGTTTATTGACATGGGGCTGAGATGTCTTAAATCTTGATGTATTTATATCCTGTGAGGTAGGATGTACTACTATTCCCATTCTGTATATAGAATTAGGCACAAAGAAATTAATACTTTATCCTTCAGGGTGTTAAGTCTGTTCTTCAGACAGTTAAGTCTGTCTGAAATTATAGAAGTGAGGCTCTTACACATCTTTGTGGACCTATGCTTAACTGATTTATGAGGTCTACAAAAGCTGTGACAGTTGTATTATTCTAATGTTCAGCCAAATCCCTATGCACCCGTCTTAGTCCAGAAATACCTTAGAGTTCTTTAAAGTAGACAAAACAAGGGACTTCTGTCTTGGAAGTGGATCCTGCCACGTTTTGTCAGCTGATATCAGATGTTGTTAATCACCCCAGCATCAGCTGTCTTGGATGAGAAAGCCTAAATCTGAAGAGAGCAGCAGAGTAGAAAAGTGTGACTCATAAATTTGAAAACATAAATGTCTACCTGGAACTTTCACTTATCAAGTTCATTTCATATCTGCTCTTTTTTCCCCCCTGTTTCCTTTGGCGTAATTTTGCACTGTGTCTTACAGCCTGCTGAGCTGGCTGTAAATCACTGATATAAAATACGTTACCTTTTGTAGGAGCATGAAAATATAATGATATGAGCATGCAGCCCTGTGTTCTCACAAAGGTGAATGGAATGTAACTGCCTCAGCCCTCAGGTCAGTGTGCACGTGAGGTGCACAGGAATGACATGGGCCAGCAAAAGGAACAAAACTTCATCTTGCACCTTTCTTCTCCTACTCTTTAAAGGAGAGTTGGGGCTCCCTCGGTGTCTGGTGGTGTTTTCTGTTTCATTGGCATTCATGTCACATAGGAAGGTACTTCAGCTTTCGTTATAAACTTTAATGAACCGTGCTCCTACTCTGGGTGATAATGACTGCTTTTTCAGGCTTAATGATAGGAAAGTCCCAATAAGTTATTAAGCCCATCTCCCAAAACTGTTCCCCTGAGTATCTTTTAATTTAAGAGTCCCAAGTAACAGTTTCTACAGCTTCCCTTGGGAGACTTTCCTGATTTCTTGATTTGCTCTCAGGAGTTTTTCTGGATATTCATCCCAGATTTTTGTGCATTTAAATTAACCCAATTACTTGTTTAAATCAACCAGATATTTCATTGTGGAGTTGAAAATCAAAAACAGAAAGAAAATTACTGGCAGGGAAATAAATACAATGTATGGACACTTTAATCTGCCATTTCTGCACCCAACTGTCTCCAGCCCTCATTTTGGCAGCATCTATGAACAGTTTCCAGTTCAAGTCCCCTTTCCTAGAAAGAGAATATTTACATTTATCATAATCATCGACTTTCTCCTCAGTAAATGATGTAAAGTATCTGTATGTCACCATAAAGGGACAGATATGGAGACTTTGGTGATACCTGAAGAAGAAAGACAAGAGAGGCTCTGTGGCCACTTTTTACAGCTTTGCACAAAGCTGTACACAGGGGATTGTTGGCAGATCAACAGGCCCTGCATTCCCTGCAGCTGCAGGTGAGCAGTGGGGTAGAAAAGAGTCTCACACTAAACTCTTGATAGGACACAGTCTAAATGGTATCTTAGGTCTGAATTATCATCAAAATGCAGAGAGTTCTAACCTTTCAAAATGCAGAGAGTTCTAACCTTTCACTAACAGAGTTGGTTTCTTTGCTGACTCAATAGAGAAGGATAAAGCTTGTTATTCTACACTCCCCAGGTTATTCCCTTCCCCATCACCTGAAAATTTTAGAAGGTTTTCTTACTAACTCAGTTTTGCACTTTTCATTGTCACAAGGTAAGAGCCATATAGTGATGATTTCATCTCTGAAATTTTTCTTCTGTTGTCATATACTATTCTGATTGATATGTGACATACCATACAAGAAGAACAAAGAAGGAGAAAGTATTTAACACAGTGAAGAAAAAACTCATGCTTACATGATGCCCAAAGAAAGCAAGGGACTAATTTGATAGAACTGAATAAATTGTGAGCCTTTTTTTGGGTTTGTTTACTTGTTTGTTTGTTTGATTGTTTGATTGATTGAGGGAGGTTCTTTGAACAATATCTCTTCATGTGTGTGTATTCTTTGTCCTAAATTGTGTAATATTTGAAGTTTTCCTAGGGTAAAGCCTTCAGGGAACTTCTCTGAGCAAAGTTCATTTGGATTTTTGATGATGGATCTGCCATGGCCTTGGGAAGTTATGTGTCCTTTTCTACTCAACTCTTCCCACTCACCTTCTCCATTAATTAGTATTACCCACCTGAATGTTGGTGGGAAATCATTCCAACAACTTCAGAGAAAAGAAAACAAAAAGAAGTGTTGCAGTAGGGTATTTAAAGTATAACCTAGTGGTATTTCCTAATGGCTCCATTGGCAACTCTTGTTGATCACTTTTTATAAAGCAATCATTTATGCTGTTCATTATGATTCACCTGTTTTGTAAAATTTTTTTTGTATGTTACAGAATACTTGGGCTAATTTTCAGAAGACTCACTCTGAATTTTTCTCCTTTGTAGATAAATGTCTAATCTTGTTTTAAATAATGTAATATTTTGGCCTCAATAGTATTTTGTAGCAAAGAAACTATAGATGCCTTGTCATTTGCATGAATAGAGCTTGTTCTTCTGCAACTTACTGCCAGGAACAAAGCAAAAGGATAAAAATATTTTGAGAAAGCTTGAAAATTGAGACTCCCAACCTCAAACCACTAACTCAGGATGTCAGAATGGTTCAGTTACCTACTCAGGCTGTTTGATTCTCACCTCAATCAAAGCCAAATTCTAAAAGTTTTGAAGTTCACCATTACCTGCTGTGACTCTTAAGATTTGTTAGAGTATTCTATGACCTTTTTAGTGCAAACAGCCTGAGTTTTCTGAGCTACCAAGCTGAGCTACCTTATGAAGAAAGGGTTTGCAAGCACAAAAATCACTGTATCTGAAATTGTGTCAGATAAATCAATGTGACAGGAACCCAAAGACTTTTTTGAGTCCTGAAGTCTATTTCCTATGTATTCTCCTCTGCCTGATATGACATTAAGTTGCAGTGTACAGATAACTTGGTGTAGTGGTTTCACATTCACCTGCTCGCCTGCTCACACCAGGCGAGAGTGCAGTGTAGTGGTTTTATGAGAATAAGGATTAAGAGAAATGCAAAACAGGCCTAAACTTCAAAGATAAAAATAGTTTATTAACAAAAAACAACAGAATCAAAATCAACCCCCAGGTGGTTTCTTCTTCCTCCCCCCAGCCCCTCACCCATGATGGTTCCTTTCTCCCACCTCATTTATCTTCCTTTACCACCATCCTTCTCACCAACNGATTCATCTGTGATGTGAAACACACAGTTCCTGTGAAGTGACAGCTGCAGCAAAAAATAGCTGACTTGTATCAAATGAGGGTCACTAAAGATGTAAATCAGTATCAGGAAACAGGAAAGAACAGTAATGAAAGGGAACATTAACTGTATCAAAAGCACTTTTAAATGCTTTTTTATTCAAAAAATCTTCACCCCTTGCTAAACTTATGGGTTCTATTATAGCTGAACTGAAAAACATTGGTGACCCTGTCACAATCACTTGCACAAATTTTAGTTAACCAATTCTAATGAACACTGGAGATGTATAATAAATGTTAAATATGGACTATATATTATATATTAATAAAATTGCAGCTATGCACAGATATAGATTTACCCTTACATATATACTGATACACTTGTAAAAAACGTCTGCAAAGAGATTATTGCAGATTACTGCTGGGTATGTGCACTGCTGCTGTGGCCATGGTTTGGATTTCTGTTTCAAGATGGTGCATAAGGACAGCAAGGTGATGGCTGCCAGGGCAGTGTGCCTGTTGTTCCATGTGACTTACTCAGACTACATCGAAATTGTTTTTTTCTTTTCGTTTTCTGCCTGTTTGTTTGTATCTTATTTTTTATTACCTTATTTTTTAACAGGCAAGCAGATCAGGGTTGTCTCTCCAAGACAGAATCTGAATGAAACAAATATTAGCATATAAGAGTGATTTGTTTTGGGCTGTGCTCTCAAGAGAAAGCTGTGTTTCATTATGTGCTTTGACTCAGGGATGTAAACTTCTTTCTCTGGTGAGTTTAATACCCAGATGCTTAGAGACAACCTTGATAGAAGGATTTTCCTGTTAGATCAAACTGGGAAAGAAAACCAAAACAGCAACATAAAACCCAACTACACAAAGAAAAGTCCTAATTAAGAAAATCCTGTGATTGTTGCTTACTTGAAATGGCAGACAATATGAGGTAAACATGAGCTTGCTTTCTTTCTGGACTAAATAAAACAGGTCAGAAAAAGATCACTTTCCCACTGGGCTGGATTGTTCAGGCTACAGCATATGTTGCATAGCTGGCTGATGCTCTGAAACAGTGTCTGGTTGGACCAAATGATAACTTCAGTACACATTGTGCTATCCAGCCACTTCCCATGTATCTCCACGAAAAAGCAAAATACAGCACACCACCATCACAGCAAACATGACACAGTCATACTTTGTTCCTACCCAAACATGGGCTCTCAACAGGAAATGCTGACATTTACAGGCTGGCACTGGCAAAGAAGGAGGAGTCCTTGCAGACCTACAAAGAGTAACCAGCTGGACAGGTCTTTCTGCAGTCAGTAATGTATCCTCTTCTGCACTGTGCTTAAGTATTGTGCCTCAATAATAGCAAGTTCCTGAGCTCAGAGCAGTAGCCCCAGGCAGTGAGATGCTTTTTACCCACAGATTTGAGAAGAGTGCTCATGTACAATTTTTATTCAAGAAGCCATTGATGTAGTACTTTATGGGAGCTTCAAGCTCTGCACTTTCCCTGCATCCCCCTAATGGTCATCTGTTCCTACACTTTCTCACAGCCCTGACTTTCACCACCAATTAATGTCATCTAATTAAGTCACCTTTTAGCAAAGTGGCCTGTGAGGCAGTTTTGGTCAGTCACCTGTTGCTACTTCAATTGGACCCCTGGTTGAGTTTGACCTCTGGTTACTATGATTGCTCCATCATTTTAGAAGATAGGATTTGCATTTCTGTTTGGCTTCCATAGAAGACAGTCATAAATAATTTTTTTAAAGATTTTCTGAATGTCCTGGAGCTTTCTTGAAGTACACTATCTCCTCAAAAAACTCCTGGCAAGCATGAACACAAAGAAATAACTCAATGCCTGCTGCTGTTTGGTATTACAGGGGAGTGAGGGATCCAACTGCAGGAGATCAGAGACTAAAACCAGTCTGTTTTGCTGTCCCCAGAATTTTCCACTATCTCACAAAACTGCATTACAGGTAGGGAGCAGAAAGAAACAGCACAAATGACAAAGGCAAAATTATTCTCATTTTAGTTCACATGAGATACTGACTTGATTGGTGGAAGGCATTTGCAACACTGGTACTCCAGACCATTGACAGCCAAGAGAGGTACAGACAGAGAGAAGTGATCTGTAAATGTCCAATTCCAAGTTATGTACCTTGCACTTACTGGAAAAAGTTTTAATTAAAACTTGCCCACTATTTATTTCTTAAGTGATTTTCTGGGAAAATCTGATACTGGCTTGTCTAGAACTGCTGGAAAACAAAGACAGGGAAGAAAAAGAAAAAATACGGGATTATTGCTCTTGTTAAAAAAAAAAAAAGGTACTTTCAGGACATACGATACTGAGGATGGCTGTTTAAGGGGCTTTTGCACATACAGTGGCATGAATCAGGAAAGCTGATCTTTTGAGTTACCTTTTTTATTGAACACTTGGTCACAAATTGCCCTTTATGTTTATCCTACATATGTTTCTGATTACTATCATTCAGGACAGAGATCTCAAAATCTTTGGTGAAGAGGTAGATTCAAATTTGCTTCTGTTTCCTCTTTTTCAGAAACAGATAAATGCAAACTGTGAGCAACAGCTTCTGCCAGAATTTTAAATATAGAACTCTGAAGGGAAATGGTCTATCATTCCTCTGTCTTATGCCTTCAGAGTGTAAGTTTCTTCTCATATGAAGCTGTAGTTAAACTGTAAAAAATCATAAATCACATAAAATATTTTCAATTAATTACAAAATATCAGTCATGCAATGACATGTTTTTTGTGTTAACATTTTCACAGAACTGCAGGAGCCCATCATAATCAAGAAAAGAGACTGGCTGGGTGGAAGGAAAATGAAATTTAATGAATAATAAAAGAGAAAGTTAAGCTGCACATACCTAGAAATGAATATCTTTTGTTGCATTAATGCATGAACTAATAGATCAAAGGTTTGTAATTGTCAAGAGGTGGATGTGTGCATCGTTAAATTCTGTACTTATCTTCTATAAGCATAGATTGTCAAACCAGAAAGATTTCTTCTAAGAATGTATCTTTATTCTTAATGCAAACCATTGGATATTTTTATTTAAAATAAAACATTACTTTTACAAAGAGCAGGAAAAAAGAAACATCAAAACAGACCATAAACAAAATTACCTTTTTTTTTTTTTATTCTAAGCTCTCCAAGCCCTATAGAAAGGATTGCAGTGATTAATTTATTACTTTTCCTAAGTAGATATTTTTTAAAGTGCACTTTGGGTCACAGTCTGCTGGGCCACTAACTGCTGGACTGTGGGCTACTGACTACTGGATTGTGGGCTGCATACTGGCATCTCTGGGGTGTGGAAAAGGCATCAACAGAGATACAGATATGACTTCTGAGTAATCCAGCTGCTTAAAAGCAAATATTCATTTTAAATGTTTTGTGAAATTAAAAAAAAATTTTTTTGTCTGTGTATGTATTGATATTGAGAAGAAATAAAGGATAAGAGTGTAAAATTTCTTACTGAAAGAAATCTCATGGTAACTGGATTTGCCCTTCTGACATTCCCAAGAGATTCCACTAGAATTCCCAGAATTCTTAACATTATAAACTGGAAGATGGATAGTCACTGGCTTTATTGTTTGTGCCAAATTTATTACTGGAATATAATTTTTCAAATAGTTCATTTTGATAATACAAGAAATGTTATGTTTTTTGAAAATAAGTCTTTACACTGTACTTATCTGTTTCTTCAGCACACCGGAGGACTCTTTGAGCTGTATCAGGGCTCTTTGTGGAACCTAAAACCTTACTTCTGTGTCTCATCAGATACAGACCTGGCTTCAACCAATTGAATATGAGTTGGTTTGGATGGTTCTTCAGTTACTCTACTTAGTAAGAAGCTGTAAACCTTATGTGTTTACAGTGTCTCTGTCAGCTTGTTGAATGATTCTAAGCAATAATACAAACATGATGAACATTGCACTGAATTTTTCCTTCACTGAACTTGAAATGTAAGATTATTAAAAATAATATCACCTCCTTAGTTCTACTCAGGAATTTTTGCTGCACTCACAATATTTTGTTTGATTTCTCTCTTGGAGATAAAATAAAGTTTAACATGTTACTTCTTCATGTCCAGATCTCTTAGACATGCTTCTCTGGAAAAATTGTACCAACTGTAGCCTGTTTTGATCTTTTTGGATCTCGTCATCCTTGTTTTTTCTTTTTCCAAGGTGGATGATTAACATTAAAAATTTTATGTGAGAGATTGTGGCAGCATTATCAGAAAAGAAAAAAACATCCCTCAGAAAGTCACAGTCTGTTCTGGATAATGTTCTTATGGTTTAGGCTTGTTTATCTTCCTGAGCCACATGCCTGGTTCTGAATACTCTGAATCCAGGTAAAAATCTTCCTTCCTTTGAGGATGAAGGCAAAAGGTAAGGTGCTCCTCTTCCCTTGCTTGCGGACTACAGAGACTACAGACTAGAGACTTTCCCAGTTGTTAAAGTTCTGAAAATCTGTGCTTACCTGTGGAGGCTGAATGCCAGTGAGCAGCAGGCTTTTGTACAGCCCTGGGAGCAGGAGCTACAGCAGCCCCGTGCTCTGTTTTCCAGTCTGAATCCACAGCCACATCATGTTTAATTCTGATATCAGATAGTGAAAAATTCTCTTATGTTTTACTACCTGACTTTTACAAGTATAGCTTCAAAATGTCAAAGTCCCCCTTCTTTCCTCAAAAAAAAGGCCCATAAACAAGTAGAAACTTTTCCTGGGATGTTGGTCTTTTATTATTTCTCTCAGGAACTTTTTAAATGAAAAAAACACCTGAAGGATGGAATTAAGAAAGAAAAATAGACCCTTGTAACACTTTGATAAGTGATCCATATGTACTGAACTACAATTACAGATACTGAATTTTCTCTAAATCTGTTTGAATGTACATTTAAATTTGGTTAGAGATTTAATTTTAACACCTTGCCATTAAACAGGACAAAGTGTTTTTCAGAAAATCAGAAATGGTTTCAAAATATTGAAAGTCTTAATTTAATTTTTTTTTAATGTTTATCCCTTATTTTGAAATAACTTATTTGAATCAAAATGGGAAACAGTTGTCAGAACTCCAGTTTTGGCAAACAAATTAAGCCTGTTAACTAGTCTGATAAAAATAGACTTGGGGCAGTATGCTGTATATTACAATTATAAACATGTTTAGAAATAGATGAAATTTTAAAAAAAGAAATTCAATTAGTACAGTTTTCATTATACAAAGGAATATTATTTTCAATTGAAATTTTGACCATGTTTCCAATAGCACAATTGTTACAGATATGGATGTTTAATTATTAACATTCTTGATTGAAATAAGAAAAGAACATGAACCCAGAACCATTTAAACTGGAACAGCTTCTAAACCTCATCTTTCAACGAACTATTGGGTTTCTTGACTTCAAGCTGACGAAAGGAAGTGGGTGAAATAAACTTCTTCAAATAGTGATTGGCATTTACTTAATTCACAATGCCAAAGCAGCCACAATAAATTTCCCTACATAACTTCAGAAAGACTTAGAACTACTCAGGTTTTAAGATTTAAGCATATCTCCAGGCAAGGAAGTAATTATTTCTAGAATAACAGAAATTAGTTTTCAAGTTAAAAAAAATTCAGAAATTGAATTTTTACATACTTGGTATGGAATTCATATTGCTATACTTGATTTACTTGAAACTGTGGGAAAGATGAAGTTAAATGGAGTAACAAAGTTCAGGAAAAGAGGGTTAAATTACAATTTTATATAGTTCATGTTGTGGTTTAAAGGACAACAACTTTTTTTCTCCTTCCTGGGGGGGTTCTTTGTTTTCCTACTTCCGCCGGGACAGTTTCCAGCAGAGGTGAGGAGCCCACAGATTGGCTAATTTTAAGATGGGCACTTCATGTAGCCACTTGAATATTAGGGGCGTCTTTGCGAAGCTTACATTTTTAGGAGCGGGAAGTTTGAAGCTCTCTTCGACTTCCGCCCGGGTGGAAGGTACCTCCGGCACGGCCCAGGCTGGCCGCTCCGGGCCCCAAGGCCTGGCGGCCGTGCCGGGTTCCCCCCACCCCCTCCCTGCCTCGGGCCGTGCTCTTTGACTTNGTGAGACAAGAGAGACTCTTCTTCCAATTGGACTGATGAAAGCCTATTTCAAGAGTGGTAAATTGACCAGGGATTTTCTAAGTTTGTTTCTCTGTGTTGTTGGTGAGAAGGATGGTGGTAAAGGAAGATAAATGAGGTGGGAGAAAGGAACCATCATGGGTGAGGGGCTGGGGGGAGGAAGAAGAAACCACCTGGGGGTTGATTTTGATTCTGTTGTTTTTTGTTAATAAACTATTTTTATCTTTGAAGTTTAGGCCTGTTTTGCATTTCTCTTAATCCTTATTCTCATGAAACCACTACACTACACTCTCGCCTGGTGTGAGCAGGCGAGCAGGTGAATGTGAAACCGCTACATACAATGGTGTTTCTGCCCGGTTTCGAACAAACCCATGACAACTATTTTTTATCTTTGAAGTTTAGGCCTGTTTTGCATTTCTCTTAATCCTTATTCTCATAAAACCACTACCTACACTCTCGCCTGGTGTGAGCAGGCGAGCAGGTGAATGTGAAACCGCTACAGTTCACTAACAATAATTGAAGAAAGAATGTATAGTAGTCACTATTTGTGTTACCTATAAAAATATCCTAACTTCATCACATACCTGGATTATAAGGTCTCTCAGAGGCACAGAGTCTAGTACAGACATGTCCTAACTGCTACATTGTACTAAAATAGCAGAAATATAAACCAAAAATAAAATTAGTTTAAAACTATTCTGCATTTGACAGGCAGAATTAATACAATCTAAATTGTTGCACTATTTTGTCTATCCATATGCTAGTTATATGCACTTCCTATCAAGCAAGCTAACCCAATACTGAGTGATTCTTTATTCTGCTTGGTTTAGCTGATTTGTTTACTTGCAGCTTCTTGTATACAATGATGTGTACAAGAATGTACATGATATCTGCTCATATTTTAAGAAAATTCCTCAAAGCTGAGGTCTTTCAGTACCAAAGACTGAAATATATTGTCCATATGCTTTAATCAAACTGAATTTTAAAGTATTCAGTTTTTTATTTGATTCCTGATCTTTGGGACAATATATAAGTGGTTTCCCCTGTCCTTGCTCAGCAGGGATGATTTGTGGATTATAGGATAACATGAGGCAAATGGGACAATGTGCAAATGCTTGTGAGTAATTTTGGACCTAAAATTTCTCTGTGGCTATTTTTCACTGCAGGGAAGTACAACTGATGACCTTTGTAATCTGACAAATAATGAAAAAACAGAATTCAGTCACCAAGGGTAGAATCCAGATGATGACTTTTTTACCAGATTTCATTCACTTTTGATCATTAAAATGATTTTTTTTCCTACTATTTTATTATCTGCAGTATTTGTGTACTTACACAAACCACCCCTATTTCTTTGGTGACTGAGAAAGTAAGATATTTATTTGATCTTCATCAAAAACGGGTGAGACATTTTTTGAAGGTCATGCTCAGGCATTAGATGAGCAGTAGACTTTGAGGTGCTACTTAATACCAGAAGCTAGTTTTGAAGGTGTGAAAAAAAAAAACCCAGGTAGAATGTGTATGTGTATCACCAATCAGTGTAACATGTATTCAACTTCAAAACATTCCCTTGAATCTTTTTCTCAGCCAATTTACAAAAAATCCTAGGTTATAAAACAAGAATACTGTGGCAGAAATACACACCCTTAAATTCAGTGTTTGAGCTAATAGTGACAATGCAGATTAAAACAGACCAAAATTTTATCTTCCAGCAACTTCTGAGACCTCAATAAACTTGGACTCAGTACAGAGAGAATCTGTAGTATGGCCTGTGAGTCACTAGCCACAGGCTACTATGTTTCTTCCCTTGTTCATCTTTCATTACTAAAACATCCCCACCCTGGCTGTGTTTCAGAAAGGAAAGGAATGTAATGAAGAATGCACAAGCCATTGAGTTATAAAAACAGTCTCAGAGAAAATGCACATTTTCAGGGCTTTGTAGGCATTAATTGGCTTCTGCATAATCTTTCAGCAGACTGTGTTTTTGCTCAATAGAATATTTTATTCAAAGGTGGGGTTTTTGAGTGATATCATAATGAGTCAATTCTACTGTAAAATAACCTCCCAGCTAAACTGTGGACAAAGATTAAGTTTTCCTTCTGCAGCTGTCAGCTTCATAGACTGTTTTGATTTCTGTTATTTTCTCTGGATGATTTTCTTTCACAATTTTTTAAATGAAAGTTCAGGCTCTTTCCTCACTGGAGTACAGCATCTGTCATCTTCACACCTCATTCATTCCTCCATCCTCTTACAGACCTAATGTTATATCTCAAACATGCAATTTACTGTGACTATTCAGAGATCATTACATATTTCACTGGGAAATTCAATATGGAACCTATATGATTTCAATGTGATCCCCACAGAGATGCAAATGCACCAGTATTATTAAAATATGATTAATGATGGCTAGTCAGATGGTAGCTAATGATGGTTAATTGGTTTTTAAATGTATGGGTCTCTCTTCCAGTCCAAATTGATTTGATTTTTGCCTTTGTACCAGCAGTTGGCTCTATAACTTCTTTCTAGATTGAAGATGTCTGTCACAAGAGGTGCCTCATAACCTTGAGTTAGCTGCATCTTGGGCTGATTCATACTTTCACATATGGTAGCACTGAGAGGGATTCTCCAAAATTTAAATTCATTCTTCATGTACATTTGGTCACAATGCAAACTGAATTTACAATGCTCATGTTTCCTTTTATGAGACAATCCTTTCACCTCCTGGGTTTACTTGACAGGTCATGATAGTCCTTTGGATTGGCAGCAGTGTGAGCTAAACAAACACTGCTTCCTTGTATCTCCCGAGTGGGAATATCTACAGTGCACTTGGCTATTCTCTTTTTGCACCAATAGCATCCATATGGTGACTTTTTTTTTTTTTTTTTTTTTTTTTT